>JADLIF010002303.1:0-104043 GCA_016648015.1 Steinernema khuongi | reverse complement strand
GTCGTGGAGCTCACCGACCTCAAGGGGAGGGCGGTGCTCCCCGAGGGCGCGAACCTCTTCTCCCTCCTCCAGTTCGACATCTGATCCATTCCACTCCCACTCTGTTGCTCAATTGTTACCACTTCATGGGTTTATAAACGTTGGCTCTCGTCAGGTCTTGGCCAGCCCAGCTCAGTAGATGCACTTGGAGCTCGCTTGATTCCATCAGAGTAGTAATAAGCCGAAAAGAAGAGGTAAGAAGCTCGGATAAAACAAAAAATTAACTGGGGTTTTTTGGTCCAAAAAGAGGTTTTCTCCCTGTTTATTTGGGAACACTTTCCTTTCCTATTTGTGCTTTTCACTCGATGACTGGCCCAACATGCCCTTAAGTAGCTCCACTCCCACTTAATCAGTCACCAGGCGACCATCAGAACGGCTGGAAAGAAGAGCAAACGATAAAAGAGAAATTTATTCAGCGGAGAACAGAGATCACTTCGCCGAGTTGTGCGCGTTCCTCGGTTCGTGCTCCTGCGCCGCATCCTTGATCTGGTGGTAGGCATAGGGTGGCGGAGAACGCGGTTGCTGTGGCGGAACTGAAAGCGGTTTCGCCGTGTGAAGAAGACAAAGACGACCTACCGTGCTCCTTGTGCGCCTGGCGAGGCTTGCGCTCTGAGCGGTGGCTGACGTCCGCGGCGTCCGTCTTTCCGAAGGAGAGGAGGTTCTTGGTGTGCGCCGCGACACTCGTCGCAAACTCCTTCACCCGGTGGCGCTTCTTCTCCGAGCGGGAGCTCCGCTCCGTCGTCCCGTCACTCCTCAAGTCGCTGCTTACTGGGGAAGGAGACGAGCTCCTGTGCGTCTTCGCCGTGAAGTAGGGCGGCGATGTAGAGAGGAGCGAAGGAGGAGGCGGCTGCGTTACCGTAGTCCTCCTAGCGCGGGGCACACGTGAAGAGCGTGTGGAGCGTTCCAGAGCCCCTATCCGCGACTGTTCCTTCTCCTTGACGGCGCGTGGACGTGGATCCGGCTCGACTTCCAGTGTCCGCTGCTCCTCGGGGGCCCAGGAAATGGCCTCCGCCTCCATCCGACGCTCCTTGCTGCTCGTTGGCCTCTGCTTCGTCCTCTCCTGAAGGACCAAAGCCATCGACGCCTCCCAGGGTGACTCACCGCCAGTTCAAAGTCGGAGGAGAGTCTGTGCAGGTCGGAGAAGGTCATCTTGCTGCGCTTGGGGAGCTCGGCGCGGAAGGCCTTCCGGAGCTTCTCGATCTCTTTCTCGTGCCGTTTCTCCCAGCGGTGGGGAAGACACACCGCCGCAGGCCTCTCCGGCGCGCAGATCTTCTCGAAGACCGTCGGCTGAAGACTCCGGTTACTGTAGAAGCCTCAAGGGACTCACCTCGTCGTCTGGAGGCTTCTTGCGCACTCGATGCGACTTCTCGCAGGATTCGAACGCGTCGCTCTCCGGTTGGTTCCTCTCCTTCGTCGAGTTGTCAGCTTCCTTCGGCGATGGCGCCATCCCGAGCGCGCGAGAGGAGTTCGTTGATGAACAGCGCGATTCACGCGTCGACCGACCGGTCTCTCACTGGGTACTTCGAATGACGCCCCTCAGGTCGTGCAGCCCGTGCAGACCCGCTCTAGACATGTCTCTGCCGGGTGAGACATGTCTCACTGTTTGCAGCCTGCTTTGGCACAGACTTAGCCAGCTCATGAGATGTCTCAAACCCGAGGGTCTCGACACGACTTCGAATAGCTTGGATCAAGTCCACACGTCTACCTTGGATGCGAGAGGATGGAATTCAGAACTTTGCCGATGTGTAGATTGCCATACGATATTTGCTCCTCATATTTAGGGACTTGTCACTGAAATGGAAGGAAGAGGCGGACCGTCCCACGACAAAAAATGCGAGAGCCGATAAGTCAGCACGCAAATGTGCGAAAGTCGAGCTGTGATGCAAAGTGCGAGTTCAAAAGCACAACCTATGCATCTGTGTCCGACTCGATAGTCCAACAAGTTGCAAAATGGATTTCGTTCCCAAAGTCTTCATCGAACGCGTCACGGACACCGTCTCCGTAAGGACCCTGGGTACTCTGCGAGGACGTAATAGGATCCTAGGGCGATGGATCTCCGCAGATACCACCTACAAAGAACTACGGATGGACATCGCGTTCAGCAATGGCAAGAAGTACTTTGGCTGCCAGTCTGGAAGACGTGGGAAGACCCTTGGACTTGAGGAAGTCTTATCTTTGTGGAACAACTCGACGTGTCACTTTGTAATAGTCACTCTTCATGCTATGCTCTGGAGAGAATTCCATCCGATGAGCGACAACCAGTTCGCCACGCTCAAGAAGATGATCGCGAGGCAACATCGTCGTATTGGACGCGTCCTTGTGGGCGACATGGACGGCTTGAGGGATAACGTTGCGGAGATTCTGGAAGTGTGTGGAGGAGTCGACCAATTGCACATTAGGACGGACATAGCTCCTATTGAGCCGATCGTGAAGAAGCTCATTTCGGATGGCGGTGTAAATTGCCTTGCGTTGCTGCAGAAATCGTATCCCGACTGGCTACTGCCTACTTTGACTACGCAAGTCGAGGCCGGAATCCTGTATTACATCCAGCTGACCTTTGTTGAAGACGAGCTCGAGCTCTACGAAAGCTTCATTCGCTTGGCGATGAGGCACATTCTCGAGCAGGAGCACGACTATTATTCCCTTACATACTCCAGAAGGTACTCCCACCTCCTTCGCCAACTCCAAGCAGCGCTGATGTTCGTTTCAGCAAAGAACACCATGTCTAGACAACTCTTAGAGTACTCTCATCCGGGAAAGAAGACTACGGTAATGTGTATAAGCGGAGAAAATGACGTCTCTTTCACATACGAGTGGAGGAAACACAAGTAGGAAGCACTGAGCACTTGCTTTCGTGCTGCCCCACGTGACATAGTGATAGCCACCTTTGTTTGTGTGTATTAGTTAAGCCATGCGTTTTGTTAAAAGTCAGTGATAAGAGCATCTACAGGGTGACCAGGAAATACTGTCACGCTCAATTTTACCTAAATTTTCGGTCGCATTTCCAGTTTTCTTCATACGTGGTGTATTCAGCAGCCTTTCCTCTCGCTATTGACATGCTTCTTTTTTCCCCGTCCAGAACATGTGAAATAAAATAATGCCAAAAGGCGACTGACATACCACCAAAATCGCTGTTTTAAATTTTCGGTCACCCCAAACTTTTGCTATTTTTTCCACACCAACTTTCTGTTTTCATTCCTATCTTTACATATTATGTAGAAAAAAGCCTACTCTACGTCAATCAGAATTTTCTCCTCTTTCGAATGGCATATAAAACGGGTTGTTTCGTGCGTTTTCTGAGAAATTATGAGCGATTTTACGCGTGACAGTATTTACTGGTCACCCTGTACAACTTTAACTTTATGTATATCCCGAAGCAGTGGCATTGCGCCATGCATAACGCCTTAAGTAAGAAAGAGTACAATAGGCGCCGAGGTGTTCCACCTCCGTTGCTTTATCGCTGGGGCTTCCCTGGAGGAGTTCGTGTTGAATGTTGAAGTTTCAGAGCTGCCAATGTGGTCGTGACGAACTTCTTCTTGTTGGTGGTGTTGGAACTGCGGCATGGCTGGGGTTCGACTCCTTCTGGAAGCCGAGGCAATCTTTTGATTGGCGAAGAATGGAGGTCGACCTCTCTGGAGCTCCTAGGTAAACGCGGCCACGCCGACTCCTACTGTGCCATTCGGTACACCGACATTAGGGTGCATCAAGAAAACAAGACGATCGAGATCAAGAACAAGAACAACCAAAGTCCACAGGTGGAGGTTTCAGTCAGAAGTAGTGAAATCAAAGTAAAAAACCTAGCACAACATCCTAGCTTAATTAGGAAGAACACCTACCAGCTGTAGTGTCCGGTGACCGGATCTTTGCTCTGTTTCAGAGATGTTAACCGACCGTTTCAACCGGTTAATCGTAACCGGAACCGTTACCGTAACATCTCTGCTCTGGTTATCTTCTTCTTAGGCCGGAGCTTATTTTTAGTCAAAACTGTCCCTGCTTTGAGATTACGGTCGTCCCGGAGCACAAAATTACGGAACCCGGCCTTTTCTATTGGCATACCTTCTTTCTGTCCCTCATCTTACAAACACGTCTTCTAAGCTACCGTATTCCTCAAGGCCCCCTCCGAATTCGGCTCTGTTCCTCCTTCACAGCAACTTCTTCGTCCGAGCGGCGAACGTGCGTCAAAAGTCGAAACGTCATAAACTCAGGACGTAAAAAATTCAGCGAAGCGTAGGCCGCCGCGCCTATAAATACGACCCTCGGCCTTTAAACTCCCGAAACGCCTTGTCACGTCCGCGGCTCTCACGCGGAAAGTCCCGGCCCCTCTAAATGCCGTTCCGCGAATCCCGCGTGGAAAACAAGGACGTCGGCTGGAAGTCGGTAATTTGGAGGGTCTCGACGCGATGCGTTTTAATTATGCGTGGGGCACGCTTCCGTGGCTATGGACGGAGCCCATCAAGTGCCGAACGGGCTCGGGACCCTGGCATTTGGACGAAATTTGAGTGACGTTTCTGAATTAGTGGCCTGTCGACAAGTACCTAGTAGCCCGGCGTTCCGAGAAGGAGGCGGTGGTTCTTGTCGTCTTTGGCCTCGTTTTAAAGATGAAGTAGTCCGGGTTTGCCTCAGCTAACAGAAGTAAAATTGGGTTATAACGCTAAAAACCAAAAAGCTTACGACACCTGGGATTCCCAAGCCGTCTCCGATCCAAGTACTGACCAGGCCCGACGCTGCTTGACTTGCGAGATCTGACGAGTTCGCGTATTCTCAGCGTGGTATGATCGTAAGCGATGGGAGAGGCGTTGCAGAGTGTATTTATGTGTATTGGGCATGTTTTAGCTGTACTTGACTGCTTTGGAGTCGTGGGTCCGTGGGATTTCTACGCTCTACTATGCTCAAGGAACCAAGGCGTCTTACTGAACTTCCTTTCGGAGATTAGTAGAGACAAGGCAAGCGTCCAAAAGGACAGAACGAGCCACCCAATCCAGTTTATCCCTAGTTGTAGGCCTTTAGCTGTTTAACGGTTACGGTAATTGGTCAGAATTGATCTGGCGGCACCACTTCCATCGCCTTTTGCTCTTTTACACCCAAAGGATCATTAAATCGTTCTCGAGATTTCCTAGAAATACACTCTGCCAAATAAAGATAGGACACCCCCCTTCTGCAGCTGTATCTCCAGATTGACGAACTTTCATAAAAAGCGGAGTACACCATTGGAAAGAGCTTATGAAATGAGGGTACCCTACATGCAAATCGTATGGATTTCAAGGTAATTCAGAGACTTTTTTCCTGAAAAATCATTTTGGACTGCCAAAAAAAGATAGGACACCCCAAGAGAAAACTCGTTTTTAAAATTTTCTTTCATGTTTTCGAGAATGATTCGTATGATACCTCGTAGTACAAGTAGTTTTATGCGTGCTGGGTTGAAAATGAAATTTTTCTCTTTTAAGTAGAAACATTTCTTTGACTTTTTATTGAAAAAAACCTGAAATCATCGATAAGTGGACTATGTTCGTCCGGTAGTCGCTGAGTCGAGTGTCAACAGCATAAAGCAGGTCAAGTTGCTCAGAAAACCTCGCTGCATTATTTTGGTTCGGAAACAAATCTGGGTAAATCTGGATTTTTTCTACAAATTTTTGTAGCCGAAATTGAAAATGTTCTTTAAAACTCACACGAGGTATCATACGAATCATTCTCGAAAACATGAAAGAAAATTTTAAAAACGAGTTTTCTCTTGGGATGTCCTATCTTTATTTGGCAGAGTGTATAAGACTCAACTGCAAATTATACAAATTGCATTCTGCACTAGCTCCTTGCCGGTCAGAGTACTTCCCATTATCTCCGAGGCCACCGTGCGTTCCCTGATTTTTCCCCTTTTGAGATTGCTGAACTATCGAGTACAGTAAACAGGCGATATAAGAAGTCGTTACGACGTGCAGCCTAGCGTGGGTTCAATTCCCGCTCAAAACAGACCCCTTAAAGATAAGAATAGTCGCTGTTTGCTTGTTTCTGTTCCAGAAGTTGTGACGCTTAGGACATATGGAAAGAAGGCGAAATGATATATAATTCCATTACTTCAGAAGATGCAGAACTGATGGACGATGGAGTCTAACGACATTCGAAACTTTGGGCTGTTTTCCATGACATCATTAGGATGTTTTGCCAAAGTTAAGGAGAAGGAGGGTCCAAGGATGCAAGGAAAGGGAGGGTCCTTCAGTTTTCTTCATTTTTTGTCATCTGCAGATAGCTTAGGCCTGTAGTACCGCTGCATCTGGTTGGGTATGTTGAGATCAGTCCTTGATTAGGGAGTAGGTCCGTTGCTGCGGTTCTACCCTTGGACTGAGCGTCCATTTTTAGCTTCTTGCATTGTTCGCGGTTAAATTATACAAATTGCCTGTTGGAATGACTCATTGTCAGTGCCCGTGGGTCCGCGTGGACTTGCTGGGCAATGACCAAAGGTGAGAGAGAAGAAGAACGGCGGTTTGAACCTCGCAGAGCCTTCCTTCCCTTCTCTTGAAACTCCTGAGCTGTTAAGGACAGTAAACAAGGAAGATGCAGTGCTCGAGGGATAGGCTTCTCCACTTTGAGATGCCCAGAGCGGACTTGTATTCTCCTCCAAACCAACCCTTTCAGCAGATCGCCTTCTTCTGACGTTCTCCTGTGACTCTCGGCCCAAAACAGCGAAGGAGTGTTGTGCAGAGGAAGCCCTCCTGGACTCTAGCCCTCGAGTGACCTTCTTGGAGACAACACTGTCTTCGGAGGGACTTCTTCGTGGCGAGACAGACCGCGTCTAGTTTGCTGTCTTGGCTAATCCTCTCGTCGGCTCCCTCAAGAAGGCCCGGCCCTGGCTCGCCTCAGCGCTCGGGACTCATTACCGCCCGCTCGGGCTGTGTCCTTAGGCGCTGTTTTCCACAACTCTTGCGGGTTCGATCGCTCGGAAAGGGCGCCGAATCCGAGTCACCCAGCACGTCAGCGCCTTTGTCCAAGGGCGTTCGGCGCCGCCCAGGTGCGTCTCTTCTAATCCGCGCGAGAGTCGCCCTCGGGCGGTCACTCGCTTGTTTTCGCCCCCGCCGTAATTCCATTGTCGTCCCGCGGAAGGACGTTGTTTACGCTGGCGACAGTCCCACGGCCCTCGCCCGCGCCGAGACCCTATTCCGGGAAAAGTCGCAGTCGGGGGTCCTCTCGGGTTACCGACTCTTCTTCTTGATGGCAATTAGGGTGAATATTTGAGATCTATATCTCATTTTAAAGCCTCTCAATGGTAGAAGTGACGGATATGTACACCTTTGTGCATATCTGAAGTAGTGACTTACAATGCAAAGAAAAAGGATTAGTTCAGTTCTCGTTTAAGGGTAATCGCTTTGATAAGAAGCTGTCCAAACAAATCAAAAACACTCAATATTGGGAGTTATGATTCCTCCCAACCCAACCGACTTTTACCAGATCCACTTAGATCTTCGCGGCTCGGCTCTGTGGCGATACCCACAGACCTCTGGTGTCCCCGTCAGAGGTTGATTGCGCAAAGTCACGAATCGTAAACGCGATTTATGGGTCCACGCGTTCCAAAGTGCGCACTCCGCGGGGGCGACTCCCGCCGCGAACTCAGCTGTGTCCTGAAACGACGTGACAGGCACGTATTTTTGGCGTGTCAAGCACAGGATGTGCGCTTGTTATGTGCTCTTAAGTTGTCCTTTTGTACAAATAACGACCATCCGAGGCCAAGAAGGGTATTGTCCAAGTATCCTGGAACGAAGATCTTGCAACGCCACATAGGGATCTAAAGTTCCAAAATCTCGGCTCCTTAATTGCATCCCACGGCGAGGTGCAAACCCCGAGATGTAGGTCCCTGAGTTCAATTTGCTCTCATCAAAATGGTCCCGGCACGAAGTTGTGCATTGGTTGCGGTCCCACGCGGAAATTGACTTCCATTTGCGGTTTGTTTTTCCCACTTTTCTAGCAGAGATTTCCGTCTAAGATACATATGTATGCACCTCTCAACTGAATATGCAACATTCACCTTCCTAGTAAAAGTAGAACGTTCATTGGGTCTACCAGAGCAAACAACATGTCAACTGACGTAGAAACGCGCAAATATGCACGCTTTCAATAAGGAAGTTCCATTTTCGGGGTCCTGCGCGGAGTAAACAACATGATAACAATAGTGAGGGGGCCGTAAACTACCACATAAGAACCTCCGAAGTATTGTTTTTTTGTTTGTCCCTTATAGCTTCTACATGTTGTTTATTGATGCATTGTCCGAGAAGCCGGCGGCTCCTAAGCTGGAGTCTTACAGTTAGACTGCTCGGGAGTGCCACGAGGGAGTCATGTGCGCGGAGAAAGTGTATCACCATCGACTACTTCTACAACCTGCTAGATAGATTAAGGTGCAGCTCACTAGGGAATATTCCCAAGTAGTCTCCTCAGATCAAGGCGGAAGGTGGTGGATATTATGTAATTCGGTGCGCTGATTACAGCGCACATAGTGCGTCGTAGCCTCAGAGAGCGAAATCTTAAATGGGGGTACGGCCATGTGACAATCATCAAGCTGTATGCAGGTGATGTGAGGGTGGTGCGTTGGTAGTGGTTTTAAGCGACAAGGTCACGGGTTAGAATCCCCACATCCTAACAACCGTTCCTTCAAACAAAAAACGTTCCAACATTTGCACCTTTTCTCCGTTCGTCACCCTGTTGTATGTCGTCTTAGGAGCTCGTCGGCTTCTCAGGCAATCCACCACCTCCCTATTTCACGCTTTTGCGTCTCACCACGATCAAGCTGACAAAGCACGAAGCTTTTGGGCTTTTCCCTTTGACCGTAATTTGCACTTCTCCACTTCCGTCCTTATCTCTCTCGCTGTTGTCCGCAGTTTTGTCACTAACAAGGTTTCCGCAATGTGGGAGTCCTGCGCGGCTGCTTCTCGAAGTGTAGGCGAGTGAGTGGCGTCATTCTCCACTTTTTGCTCGGCGTAACTGCTTGAGGGCCGGCTTGGCTACTTCCTTTTTGGAACGACTGATGAAAGACACTCGACTCGAACTCATTTGAATTTGGAGTCGAATGCCAACCCTACTCTGCACAGGTCTGAACATCGTTGGGACGGGTCTCGAACGGATTTATTATTGCACTTCGGACCCTTCCTAGATTGGAATTGTGCCTTTTCGGTCATTCCTGAGCACTTTATCGGACATACATCGAGTCTTCATTTTGAACATCCCCACTCGAACTGCCCTCGGAGTGTCCTTTCGGTGGTGAAGTTGTTTATCCGCAGAATGATCGACCGCTAACTAATAAGTGCAAACAAATTTGTGTCCTTTGTATTTTGTCAAAATACGTCCGAGCAGAACTCATCTGCCCGTCTAATTCTGTGTCTGGGACCGACCGATCCCGGACCTACCCGCACCTGAAATGGAGAGGCTCTCTCTGCAAGCTAGACGTCTGCAGACAGACCTAGCCTGTCTCTAGACTGTAGACACGGCGGGGAATAGCGGAGTGCACGAAGCAGTAATCTTCGTAGGTTCTTCCACTTAGCGAATCCAATTTACAGTTCTTACCTTACAGCCGGGCCTTACGAAGTCTTGTAGGTTGGATTAGTAATCCTCGTAAGCTCTAGAACTGCAATCCTGTCCATCGCAGACACAAATAGAGGAAGAACGTGAAAACATCTTCGTTATAAGACCTTTCGTTGCGAGACACTTCCGTCTCTATTCTGAGCGCACCCCTCCGAGTCCCTACATAACAGCGTTGCCCTCGACGGCTCGACGCTCTCTTTCAGCTGCAGACAAAAAACGGATTAAAACATTCGCCGTTTCCGGAATTGACTCCTCGCGTGTTCCGCCGTCAGCAGGAAAAGTCGTCCGCTGCTTACTCGTCAGCCCCATTGCAGAGTGATTAACGACTCGCCTCGTTTCGGGACTCCCACCCTTAGTCCGCTACCGTAACCGGCAGGTTCATCTCAAATCCTTGAGCTCCATCAAGTAACCTGAGCCTTCTCTTCCCTTGTCGGCTACCGTAACCCACGCCCTACTCGACGGTCTCGTCTCAGAGATTTTTGGGCCTTTGTCTCGGACGGAGGCCCTCCTAGAAGGCCCTGAAGTCTCGCTCGCTAATTGGCGCGTAAACAGCGTTCGTAATTATCGCGTCGTTCTCCTCTTTCATGCGACGGCGCCCCATGGGGGATCCGACGCCCTCGGAAGCGGAAACCCGACTCCCCGGGATTCTGGTTTCAGAAGTCAACGATCGCCTTGTTTTCCGAGGTCTCACAACGATGACGGCAACGTCCCAGCGCGATTCCCTGAGATTCGGTTTCACTTTGGTGTCAATTTGTCGGGAAGAGAAAGAAGAGTCGGATTCGCGATAGGAGGATGGTCTCGACGCGAAAGTTTCCTGCTTCGTGCGGTCCCACGCGGAAATTCAATCTAATCTTGTAAATTACATTTCAGTGCTTGATTTTCTCTGTTCCTTCAGGAGATCCTTCCGCCTGAGCAATCTGCTTCTCACTAATTTTGCATATAGGAAAAGTCGCACGTTCAGCCGCCTTTCCACCACCTACATATTCTTCCAATCGAGACCATCGAGTAGGGGACAAAAGGCCTTTCAAAATAGGAATGTCACAATTTATGGGTCCTGCCCCGACAATTTGAACAAAAACAACAGTAATTAAGCCATAAACGAGCGCTGTGTAGGTGGAATGTCCTTAGCGGAGACAAAGGCCAATTTCCGCTTAGCATCGATCGAACGGACGACTTTCACCACAAAGCAGAGGACATCGCGTCTGCCTGCTCTACTTCGTTGCAGGTTCCAAGAAAGTCCTCAAGAATTCGCCTTCTTCGAACGTTTTTATCGACCGCCCTGCTTCTGGAAATGAGGCCAATGACGTCTCTCGTGCCAGAGAGATTCACGGACTGAAGAAGACTGAAGTTCTAGGTCCCTTATCTCTAAGGAGGACACTTGCGAAGTGGTGAGTGACCGCGAATGCGAGAGCTGAATTGTCCAGATTGTCCAGAGGTTCGAGTCCGCCGTTCTAGAATATTTTCTTTTTTTGTAATTTGTATATGTATGTTCTTTTAAATAGGAATTTTTTAAGCGTTTTTCGGCTTTTTTCCTCTTGTAATTTATTATATCTTGTTTACCAATATCCGTACTGTAATAGACGGTCTTTGGACGATATTTATGAGGAAAAACGGCATTGTTGTTTACTGAAATGTCGTAGTACCCATATAATATCATTTAAAATTTAGGAGAAAAAGGTTAAAAAAAATACCAAGACACCGAAATAAAATAAAGGCAGCCACTGGGATTCGAACCCGCACTGATCGTTTAGTAATCCTGCAACGATTCCATTTGACCACCGCGACAAGTGTCCTAATGGCCGAGTGGTAGTGTTCCCATTTACCATTTTGTAGGTCCGAGTTCGAGTCCACCCTCAAGAGATCTGTTTTAAAGCTCTCTTTTTTGTTTTAAAGCGATTCTTATGTTGCAACAGGGCCATTGACTAGCTTCTACAGCGTCCCCAAGATGAACCCTCGAGAATGGTGTAATCGAGCACTTGATAAACAGCGCCTTCGGAAGGCCGCCCCGTCTCCTCCCTCTGTGGTGCAGAGCCTGGGAACAACGCTGATGGCTTTTTGCGGGATTCCTCTTGCAGGCATTCCCTTTCGGCACATCTCAGGAATGCAGCGACGATTAGGCGCCTTCTTTATGGAGGTTACGTTTTGCTCGATTTATGGCCGTCGTCACCGCCTTAGCCGGAAGGCGGACGCTCTCTGAGGGAACTGTCCCAGAGGTCTTTGTCCTCTAGTCGCATTCCTGTTCCAGGGCTTCTTTTGCGGGTCTCGAACGGAATTTTCACCCTTCCGTGTTTAGCCCCGGGAGCGCAGGCTCTATCCGCTTCGACTCCTTTCAAACTATGCGGCGCGGGAAGGAAACCGGTTCCAGCGACTGCAAACAGTGCCTCCTTCTTCACGCCTTTCCGTCTTTGCGACTCGGCGACCCAAAGAAAAGGAGTCCCCTGCGGAGTTTCGATGGGCTCTGTTGCACTCCTTCTTTGTTTCTTGAGATCTTAGGATCCTTGCTGGTCTTTGGTGTGGGGTTAGGACACCTGCTCTCAGGGCTTTTTCGGAGCTCAAGCGTCAGAAGGGGTAGTTGAACTCCTTGTCTACTTGTGAAGGATCTCTGGAGTTCACAGCCACGGAGGGTAAGAACCCTCTATGGCTCTTTTTAAGCCCCTAAATCGGAGAAACTGTCACCGATATCGCGAACCGTGGAAGAGTCGCGAAACTGGTTCTTGGAATTTCATTCACAAGCAGCTCTGACCGACGCCGTGTTTGTCTGTGCTCCTTCTTGCCCCCAAAGGAGATCGTAACCGTGATAGTTTTGGGTTTTAAGTGTTGATGTGATACTTGGTCGTATACTTCGTATACCATATAACCTTGAGATTGGGATCAACATAAGAACCCGAAACCTAATGCCTAATTGGCAACCTGGAGATCTCCAGGCACAAGGAGGTCCAGCTACCCGCCAATAATAGCACAGAACTGTAACTCGCAGAAGATTCCCTTGATCACCAAGATCACCACACTTGGACACCAAGATTCAGCCCGAAGTTCTTCCAAGTGACGATCCACGCATTTATAAACTGCTGGACTGTCTCCTTGAAACTCGAGTCACCAAAACTTCGCCGGCTCTCTAAAGATGTCCCAAGTGACGGTCCACTGCCGAGTCCTTGGCCTGTCTCCTTGGAGCGGTATGCGAGAGCGCAGAGGACCGTAGAAGACGATTTTCTTCCGTCGTCCGCGTTCTTCACACCCGAAATAGTAAAACTCGATCATGCGACGTTTACCGCGTCATAAACGGAACCAAAAGTCAAACCCTTAAGTTGTGCGCCTTTTTGAACTCCACAACGCCGCGGGAGAAAGTTTCACGATTCACTGACCCCTTCCGTAGATTTCCTCTTGACGCTCCTAAATTAGGTTTTGACGTCGTCGATCAGAATGACGCAAATGTTCCGGAAACCACATGACTCTCGCCGCGAAGTTCGGCGGACCACGATTCCCCGGCTCCATTGTGGTGAACAATCGCTTCATTTTCAAACAACAAAAATGTTACCGAATGTCTGACTTTTACCACCTGTAGCCTGAGCTTAGCGAGTTCCACGTTATGCTCTTTTGGACCCTATGGAATCATTACCCTCTCGAAACACTTAAGAACAAAAAGGCGACTTTTACCAGAGCATAACTTGACGCTTAAGAGTCAGTTTTGTGTGGATAGAGACACCGATATATCCTCTCAAAGGCCACTTCCTATCCGTCTTGATCCGTTCCAAACCCAGCACTTGTCGCGTCGAGACAAAGGGTTTCCCGCGTGCGATCCACGCGGAAGACGACGAAAAAGGTCCGCGTCCCATTCGGCGACGTTTATTAGGGTGCTCCGGCAGTGTAAACACGCGCGCCCTCAAAAGCGACCGTTGTACTGTTTGGTAAAAGTCGTCCGACCGGTTCTGGAGCGCGGTCGCCGAGTTCAGAGGCTGTTTTCACGTCCGAACTGTTTTTATGTGACTCACTGTGATCCGACGGATTTCGCGGCGGGAGACAGGACGTGTCTGGACCTTTTTTGGTCATCTCCTGGGTTCTTGAGTGGAGACTTTGTTTGTTAGGTCCAAAAGACTACGACTAATCAGCTTGATAGGATGGACTTTCGATGTGGGCTATTGTTGGTGTACAGTAATGAATCCTCTGTTCCTTGTTAGCTCGATAAAAAGCAAAACAAAACATGTTTCTCTCAATTTTCCATCCATGGAGCTCATTAGCCGTGGAGGAGGAGGCCTATCATTATGTTCCTACGTTTTTCTTTGATTATCTAATGTGTATTGATGCTTTGTTCGACTTTAAAATAGAGATCACTTAAGGCGCTTACATAGTCTCGAATCAGATAGCTTTCTGTGAGGTCCTGCAACGATTATGAGAATCTGATTCGAGACCATGTTTTACGATCCTTCCTGCAATCACCTAACGTTGACACAGTTCCATTAACGAATGTTCTTTTAAGTTTTTTAGTAAAAAATTAGTACAAAATTTTCAGGTCTTGAGCTCTTGAAGTTACTTTTCTATATTCCGCAGTAACTTTTAGTAACTTTGTTTATTTTATCGGTGTAATTCATGACGCTTATAAGCTAGAAACAGCCATTGAAATGTCTCATGTTTTTATTATCTAACATGTAAAAACATACACCCTAGAGAGAGAGCTCGTCACACCGATCTAGGGCTATCTAACGTCTAAGCAACTCCAAGCCGGTCTCGCAGTGCCTGAACCCACCACCCTTTGCACTCCCTGTCTGTGGAGTCTAGACTCGTCTGTGTCTCGTCCCGCAGACAGTCTGTGCTTATCAGACGCAAAACCGGAAACTCATCTTGGCTCGTTGCCTATCGATCGGAGACCCAATTCTTCGTCGATTTGCACCCGATTCGCCGTCTCCGATCGCTGTTCTAGTATAATTGGTGGGCGAGCGGACGACATTTACCACTTGAACTGCCATCGACCAAAGCGCCACGGTGCATTAAGCACCGCTTTCTCCACAAGAAGGTGTGCGAAAAAGTCCGATTTGTTCGCGTGAGTCATTCTGATCTGCTGTGGTCGGCGAAGAGAAACCAGACGTGGCGAGAGACTCGTAAAAGTAGGGACGGGGCTTCTAGTTCGTGTAAACGGGCGTTTGACACCTCCTTAAGAAGTCGTGCCATCTTCTGTCCTATTCTTCGCTCGGAAGCCACTTTAGAATGTTTCTTAACTTCTGAACAATGCCCCCTTTGGCTTCTTTATCTCCTTACTTAGAATACCCGGACTTCCCATGGCTTCCCTCTATTGTTAGGCGAGACCTTTTCTCATCACTTTGTCTGTTATTTCCATGTTTGAGAAAGTGAGTCACGCGCGGAGGTTTTCTCTTCAAATGTCACTTCTTCCAGCGCCTCAGAGAGGGCAGACAGAGCGCATTGATGCTTTTATTTCCGGTCGTCTGGCTCTAGCCCTTCCCCTACTTGTAATTTATAAGGGAACTTCTGAGGAAGCTTTCTGAGGAGAAAAGCGTGAAACATCCTTCCTTCTCGGTTTCTTAGCTAGTACTTGTCAATGGTCTAATCGTGCTATTGTTGAGTGCATAAGATTCATTAGAAGACGGATCTTGACCTGGGCAGCCTAGGCATATGCATTGCCCCTACGGTGCACGTCAGGTTTTTCTGGACCTGGCAAAATCCCCAAAGGAACATCTTTCCATACTAGAGCTACGGTAACGGTACGGCAACAGAAACGGATCTTGATGACCAATTATGGATATGTTTTGGATATTTATGGATATGCGTAAAACCTCCTTTCCTTCTCGGTTGTTTGGCTGCGAATTGTCCATAGTGTTTCGCCAGAATTTTGTAATTTATAAGGGAACTTCTGAGGAAGCTTTCTGAGGAGAAAAGCGTGAAACATCCTTCCTTCTCGGTTTCTTAGCTAGTACTTGTCAACGGTCTATTGCCGAGTTCATAAGTTTTTTTTTATATTTTTTTTGATAATTTTGAGGGTGCACGTCAGGCGTTTGTGAACCTGGAAAAATCCCTTCTGAAGAACCCTCATATTCGTTTTTTAGGGAAAAAGGCGTGAAACCTCCTTTCCTTCCCTTCTCGCTTTGTCAAAAGTGTTTCGCCAAAATTTTTGCGACGATATATGGATGCCTAAAGTGGCTTACATGTTCTTATGATGGATCATATTTGAAGTTGCACGTTAGGCACCGAAGAACCAATTTTTCCACGTTAGGATTCCAGTTGGAGATGGCTCTCGCTCGAAATCTTTGTGAGCTGTCGACTCACTGTTTATTTCTCGTATTTTGAGAATGCCACCCCCGGCTACAGTGAATAAAGACCTTACGGAAGTAATTAAACATCGTATACATCAAATGCCGGCTATTTCAGTGCCTCTGTAGCGCAAAAGGCGTGTTTTTGGACACCTGCATGCGTCCCTCTGCGTTTTCGATAGTTTTTCGAGGATGAGGCTGTAACCGTGTTTTCGTTTGCGTCTCCATGTGCCGCCGAGTCATCTCCGGGCGGTCGCTCTGAGCCATCAAACACCGAAAGGACGATGATTCTCCTCGCGGTGAATCACTCCGATTTGTTTTCCGACACGTTGTACCTACGTTGATCCCCTAAGCGTCGAGGGTGACTGGGAGTGTTGCTCACTTTCACCGTGGCTCTAGGCGAGGTAATCCTTACTAATAGCTGCTGCTTGCACAGCCCTCGGTGGTGATGTCCTTCGTGGTAATTTTCTGTTTTTGTCGGCGGAGGAGACGAACCGGCCGGTTTGAACCCGGAAGGGCATTCCCACAGTTCTGGGGTCCCCCAATGAGGCGCGTTTACAGATCCTTCCGGGTCGTTTCATGTCCGAGATTTTGGTATTTCCATTGGTTTCGAAGCAGTAAACAAACTATTCCAGGTATCGTCCATCCACTGCCCCTACTGGACATGCTACCGTAATCTGTGGCACCATCAGTATCTATGTTCATCTACTTACAGATCCTTTCCCTTTAACTAGTCCCTTTAACTGCACGAAGGACTCCTCAGCTTGATCAAAAGTAGAAAGAAGCTCCAGCACCCGAGCCCATCTACCGTACCCCGGCGCTCCTGGCCGGAGTCCATCAGCTGATCTCCGAGCCGGAGAGCCTGTTGCAACGCGCCGCGTGATTGATGGCGTTCGCCCAAAAACTCCGCTCCCTTTTTCCTCCGCTCATCGATCGTCTCCGGAGCCTCATTCCAGCGTCTCGGACCAGATCCGCGCCAGCTCCGAAGCCATCGATCCCCACGATCGCGTGGATTAACGCCGCCGCGCTCCCTTTCCGCGTCCATCGAACCCAAATATTTGGCGACGCCTCGTTAACCCGCCGCGGGGGTCCGCGGATACCGCCAAAAGTGTGAACTTTGAACTCGACGCGGTGCGGAAGATGCGAACTTGGCGCTCTTCGCGCGCTCCTGCTCGCGTGCTACCGTAGTGCCGGTGTCTTTTAAAGGGTATTTGACCATTTCTCGATTCTTCGATTCTCTCATTCCTATCCGAAAGTTCGAGCTTCTCAGCTACACCTTCTTAGTCTTAGCTCCTTCAGTTTCTTTGAGCTTGAATCAAACAAAGCAAACACCTTTTGATGTGCACAAGATAAGCTAACTGCTCAGTGCCGCTCGAATATGCGAATTTGCGCCCAAATCTCCTTTCTGGTATCAGTTGCCAAGCCAGAAGCGCCACTTTTGACTTCTCTATAAAAGCTTATTTCTAAGACTGCTATCAGGCCCCACTCCTTCTGTTAAGGATGCCTCTAACACAGCGATGCCCTTTCGAGCGTCACCATAAATCAAACTTCAAGATTCTGAGAACTCCATTTGTGTTCGCCAACCCTACCTGTGAACCTTCAGCTCTTCGCCATCTGAGTTCGGCGAACGTGCCTTGAGTCAGCAGAAGTACCCCCTTCTTCTCGAGTGCTTCCTTGGGCTCTTCGAGAAGCGTGAACTCTGCTCTCCGCTCGCTAAAAGTGGCTCTGCACTTTCGCGACGAGGTGACGTGTCCCGACGCGACCATCGCGGTCCACGTGGATCTCCAGCTGCTTGAAGTGTTTTAAGCCCTCTGGAGAAGCACGTCCATTCTAGTCTTGTCAAGGCGGTTTCCTTTAGGCTTCAGTCTTTTGGATCTGTCTAGACTGTAGGGTCTAGACGGGTTGACGTGAGAATCTGGACCATGCTTTGCGCGTCGAGCTTGATTATATAGAAAGTAGCTACTTTAGGCTAAACTTTCTCGGGCCGCGCCATTGGTTCCTAACATCTACTAGAGCAGTTGGAGCAGGTTCCAACCCCATAGACACCTTATGGTAGTTTTGAAGAACAGCACTCCCAATGATGCGCCCTGATTTGAAGGATGGGAGGTTCTTGTTGACTTCCACGCCTTCTGGTGAAGGCCCCAGTGTGCAGAAGCTAAATCTAGATCTGGTTTATCTGGAGAGTAAATAGACCCTAAAAGCATTTAGAATAACTCGGTTAGATTCTTGGCAAACCCTACTCACTAAATCCTCGTCATCCCCTGGACTCCGGGAGGAACGTCTCTCGAAATAGGATCCTCCGCTGTGTGCTCAGCTTCGCCATCTGCGCTCCGTTTGCTCAGATCCTGGATCGCCGCCCCCGGGGCAGGGATCCGCGAGATTCTGAGTCCCTCTTCTTCGCCGGCGGAGTCATCGAGGCCCCTGCCGCTCCCTTCTTCTGATAAGGAGCGCGCCTCGAGGAATCGCGACGCGCTCCACGTGGCGCCGGGCGCGTCTCCCGAAGGAGTCAGGTGCCGCCGGCCGTCGGTGCCGTCGCGGTTCCTGCTCCTAATTGGACGTTCGAAAGATCGATTTTCCCAAAACGGAAAATGCATTTTGAAATCCGTCTTTATAAGCCGCCGAGAGATATGTTTCCGAGCGGGACGCGCCTTTCGGAGCCCGGAGGGACGGTCCGCGTCCCCGGCGCCTCGGCTAATTTCTGTTTTCGACCGTCTCCGAATGGTGAGCGTCTCTAATTCCGGGGATTACGGTAGATAAACATAGTTGTTTACAGCGAAATCAACCATTTCGCCGGGAGTCGAATTGGAGAGGACGCCTCGGACGTCATTTCCAGCCGCCCGCCCTTCGTCCTCCGGGTGCCCCGGGGCCGCTAGGAACTTGGATGTGCCTTTCCGAGAGAAGGCTTTCTGGTTTTGTGAATCGTATGGTCGGATCGGAGCATTCGGAGAGACCTAGATTTGAAAGTTTGAGGTATATTTTGGCCTCAGTCCTGGGAGGAAAGGTTCTTCCATTCTCTTTTCAGGTTTATACTTCTGAGTTGACCTTTGGAAGCCTAAACTTTGAACTTTAGTCCTCAAAAGGGAACTCTTAAGTTCCTTGGTTGACCGAAAATCAAATTTCCCGCCTTTTCAGAAACTCCCAACGCTCTTCCAGAGCTCCAGAGTGGGACTTCTGGCTAATTCGAATTGCATTCGATTCCCACATGTCTTTTCCACATTTTTTAAATCTTCGTGGCCCTTCGAGAGTTCGAAGAACATGGGAAGCCTTCTACGCCTTTTTCCGAATCGTGTGAATCGCTGACGTCTTTAAACAATCCCAATCTGGTCAGGAATGCCTTTTTTGGCCCAAGTGCCAATGTGCTTGCCCCCTCTCTCTTCGGGTCCCTTTGGAAAGCTCCCTCCATCAGAGGTTGTTCAACTCGCCTTCCCTTACCGAGCGTCCAGAGTCAAAGTTCGCGTTTTTCAGAAGTTCCTCAACCCTTTTCCAGAGCCCCAATTTGCAGTTGTTTTTTGGAAGATGACTAATCGAATTCTCGAATCAAGTTCTCTAGGCTCTGTGCTCCTCCCTCGCTCCTTGGCATCATCTCTTCTTCCTTTGAAGGTTCTCGAATCCTATCCTTAAGCTGTTCGAAGCTTGAGCCTCCACAACCCTCCTTCGGAGCCCGAAGCCGCTCCAGAAGGGGCCTTGGCGACGGAGTTCCGACCTAATTGTCCATTAGTCACTCGTCTTGCGGCGATCATTAAAGTGACGAATTCGGCGTCGCCGCCGGCTCCGTTTGACTAATGATCTCCTCGGGCGCTCCGTCACTCGGCGACACTCCACGTGGCCCTCCGCTCGTCGCCTCCCGGCGATCGCCGTTTATTGTTTACTCCAGAGTTGCGATCCGCGCGTGTTTTGCGCCCCGCGGTTCAAAGTTCCCGGGTCGGGGATCCCGCGGCCACTCGGCCGGGACGACCTCCTGCGGGGAACGGTCCCGACGCGGAGAACCCAGCTGTTTATGTGCACTGTTTAGTTCTCTGGCCACAATTCGGTGTTTACGTCGCGGACACATGGCCTCGGCCACTTCCTGCTCCGCCTGGGACGCCCAGAGTCCTTTGTTTTAATATTTTTTGTTTGGGTCTGACGTTTTCCGAGACTCGTTCTTGGGTCTTGGGGGGTGAAGGAGGCTGAGGGAGCCTTTGGGGTTTAGAGCAACCCTTAAAGTTCCAAATGCAGGTCTCGGCGAGCGTAGCAAATGACTTTAAGAAACACCTGTCCAGGTATTTATAGCCTCATGGGGTTCGTATAGCTCGTTAAGGACTGCGGGACTTCACGTTATACGCAAGAGCTTGGCACATAATCCCTACTAGGTGCTTTGCTAACCAACCCGAGCCTTCTTTTAGGTATGTTTCTTGTCCGTCACGCTTGATTCACAGCTCAAGTGCCAAATTGAGGCCACGTTAGGTTTCTCTATACCGCGGCAATGATCTTGGACCAGCGATGTCGATTCGGCTCTGAAACGGCACTTGAGCAGAGATGGTTCCGGTCCCGAAAGTTCCTGGACCGTACCTGTACCCGGATACCTGGAACAAAAAAAAATTAAGTTAAAAGAACAAAAAGTAGATTTGAACTCAAAATTCGCTAGTTTTGCATGACCTCAAAGACACCCTAATATGAACTATACCCGGATACCGATACCCGCATCCTTCCGGGACCCGCAAACCACCTCTCCACTCGAGCTTCGATCTAGAGCAGGCATCACTGGAGTACATATCGCGAGAAGATCCCCTCCTTCCAACCCTCCCCCTAACTAAGGTGTAGCCAGGCAAATCCTGCACGGACCAATGCATTCTGGAGGGTCCATCCTGGCAATCCACATGTGATTCTTCCTCCACTCCATGACGTCCCTTTCGGAAACGTGGACGAAATTCCAATGAGAATAGAGCGTGTTGCCCTATGTGTTATCTCCTTGTTTTTTGGTTCAGTGTGTGCTAGCATTAAGCCAAACAAGACGAAACAAACAAGGAAAAAAATTGCTGTATTTTGTGACTTTTGCGATTTATGCAACTCCACGACCTCGACCTCCTTCTAGGGTATTACTTCCTGGGCCGAACGTGGAGCATATTGCAAGCGAATCAGATCAATTTTCCGGAAATTAATCCGATAAATTGAATCCAGAGGGGCGTGAAAAGGGAAATTGGACGATAAAACCGTTGGGAGAGCGTAATGCCTAATTAATACGATATAGTGTATAGCTGGGCTCTGAGAGTTGGACCTGCAACCAGGCCCTTTCCTCTCGATAGACCACCCGCAGCGCCGGCCCGCCCATCGCTGGGAGCAACTGAAGCCAACAATCGGGGGCTGTACAGTACCCGGGTGGCCCCCCAATTAGAGGAGGACGGCGCCGGGTGACGTCGCGCGCGGCGAAATTCCAATTAGGCGCCCTCGTCGTCTCTTTCTCCTTCGGCCGCCGCCTACTTTTGTGCCTCTGGCGGATATTCATGGCCCGATGATGTGTGAGGCGCCTTAAGTGCATTAGTCCACGGGCCAGCGCCGAATTCTCGTCAGGCGTGTTGTGACAGGCTCCCGCCACGAATCGGCAGGCAAGTACGGGCCCAATATTCGATATCACATCGGGAGTAATTGACATTCCTGGCTCGTATCCCCGCTTAAGTGCATTAGCGCGCCGGGACCCGAATTCCCATCAGCCGGCGTGTTTTGGCTGGGTCCCGGCGCGATTCGATAAATTTGGGCAATTAATGCGATCGCGGTGACGTCGCGCGGATGTTTTCGGCCCCGCGCGGTGACGTCACCGAGATTCGGCCTCCCCCGCAGGGTCCACACGTGACCCGGGGCCCCTCAGCAAACAGCCGACGGCCTTGATCGCCTCCAAGGACCTCGGGGAGCCCCTCGCCGGAATACTTAATTACATTAATTTGTCAATAGCGCGGCGGCGTTCGCCCACGGCGCCCCTTTTTGGACCCTTTCCGCCCCCTTAGGTACGAGCGCCACTCGCCGACTCGTCGTCTTCGCCTCGCTGGTCCGCCAGCCAAGTAGTCCGAGGCTCCCGAGCCGATCTGGATCCACTCGGGACCGATTCCCTGGATCCGAGCCATCCCTCTTATCTTCTGGCCCCCTCCTCCCTCCCTCCTTCCCGCCGCGTCCTCTGTTTTCGTGGCGAGAGCCTCCCCGGGGCAAAAAGGGTCCGCCGTTCGCGGCGGGAGCCCATCGGCACATCCTCGCCCCCTCCCTTTCGCGGCGACGTGGGCTGACGTCACCGAAGGCGCGTCGGCGACGGAGCCTTCGGCGGGCCGCCACTCGCGCTCTCGCCGCGGCGCCGCACGATCGCCTTTTTCGGATTCCCCGACCGCGCACCCGGCCTCCCCTTCCCTCGTCCTGGGACCGCCATCCTCAGGCCGTGTTCCTCGATCTCCGTGACGTCCTCGACCGTACCGTATCGATCCGCGCGTCCACGTTTCTGTTTACGCGTCGCCGAGATTTTATCGATTCGATCCGCTTCAGGCGCCCCCCGAAACCGTCGGCGCCGATCGGTCCCCGGAGCGTCTTTCTCGTCGGCGCATGTAGCCAGCGAATCCGATGGAAGACGACACCTCGGGCGCCTACTTCGTATGCTCGGAGCCCTCGCCGCGCGTCTTCGTCATCCAAAGGGTTGGTTCGTTACGGTCCTCTAAAGTGGGCTTGGGGGTTGGAAGGCCTGACGTCCAGAAGCATTGGATTCGAAGGCGAGAATAGGGAAACTGGATGTTCAACCCAGAGCTCCCCTACTTTAGGGTTTTGAACACCGCGATATAGAAAAATTACCAATTCACGCCCTTTTGAGGAGATATTCCAAAGTCGCCATTTTTCTTCCCCGTCAGCTCCCCTCCCCCTCCTTTAGGTCTCAAGTGCCAGTGACGCCGACATAGTCGGATTTATCAAGTTTTAAATAGCCCATCACTATTTTTGGTTCGCTCCGTTCGAAATGTCATGTGAAAAGACCCAATTTTGGACATACGCTTTAAAGCACAAGCAGCTACCAATGGTCTTCTTTCTAAAGCGCTCCTTGAAGAATCAAAATTTCTAATTTTTCCCTTTATCAGCTTCTTCAGGAGATCTGCCTCTTTCTACAGTGGCTTAACGACAGATCTCCCTAGATCCCCAGTCCTAGTCCCTCTGAGACATCCGAATACTCAAACTTGAGTGGATACCCTTACCTTAAATATGGCCCTTAGGTAGGCCGCTGGGCGAATCTCCCCTTTTGAAATCGCGGACGCGAATCGCTCCTTCGCGGTCCATGAAGAAGGACCACATTCCAATGCGATTATTTCGGTCTTCTTCTATTTCCGTACAACGTTATTTTGGTCACACCACTTAGCAGTGGAACTGGATAAATTCTTCCGACTCTGCTTGGCAAATGGTCAAGTAATCATGCATTGGAATCTGCTCCTTAACGACATTTCTCTTCCAACTGCGTCAAATAGCCGGAAGGATTTGGTCTTTGGTGCAAACTGGGCCTTGGAGCCCTTGATTCCTTTAGTTGGACCTCCTCTTGGATCCCCTACTTGTTATGCCCAAGAGCAAGCCACTCGCTCCAATCTTGAAGCCTAAGGCAGATAGGGAAACTGACCTCTGTCCTGGAACCCCCAAATCTGAGCCTGAAGAACCCTACTGCCGGCACCTGCCCCTCAGCCCGAGGCTATTCCGGCGCCGAATTCCACGAGGGCCTCCAGCTGCCGACGACTAATTAAACGCCTCGGGCGGTTCCTCGCGCGATTTAATTACTTTCCGCGTCACGCGCGCCCGTTTCGGTGCGCCGATGGTCGGCGGCGGTAATAACATAAAACGGAGGCCGAGGCGCATTAAATATTAATGTTTTGTTTTGGGAGCGGCGCGGCCGGGGTTTACCGGGGGCGGCGGGCTAATGGTATTATTCACGCGCGAGCGATGTTTTTGTTTGCCACTTCGCGGCCCAATTCCGCCGCCGCCACTTATCCGAAGAAGCATGCTCCTCGTGTTGCAGTTGACGCGCCAGGATGCCGTCCGCTACTGCGGCGACTCCCGCGACGAGAAGCAGCCCAAGCTACACGCGCCCATGCCGGCGCTGCCTTGGTGGTTCACCGACGACGTCCAGCGCCAGATGCGCGAGTTCGACCCCTCGAAGCACGGGACCAGTCTTCGAGAAGCCGAGGGCGCCGCCGCGCCCTCCTCCTCCGAGCAGCTCCGAGCCCAGCTCCGCACCCAGCTCGAGTACTACTTCAGCAGGTACGCTGTTTGGGAGAGGAGGGAAGGAGGGTTGAAGGAAGTGGGCAAGAAGAATGTGGTTCAGAAATATCGCCACCCTATCCCAGATGGGACGATGTTATAGGGGTAAGAAGAGGGTACTACTTGAGTAGCTCAAGAGAGCCAGAGCTTAGCAGTCTTATGCCAAGAAGCCGAGCCTAGAATTAGGTTACTACTTCAAAAGGACATCGCTCAAGTGCCACTTTCTCACTCCGGAGCTGTTTGAAAGATCAAATGGTTCAAGGACACTACTTAGAACCCCACGTTTCGGATCAATCTTCTTGTAGCAACCATCAATCTCTAAAAAGGACTGACTTCGACCCCACCTACCGTAATCCCTTCAGAGAGAACCTAATCACCGACCGATACCTACGCTGCCAGATGGACGCCGACCAGTATGTCCCCATCAAGATCATCGCCAGCTTCCCTAAGATCACGCAGCTCACCAGCGACGTCGGCCTTATCGTCCAGGTGCTGCGCGGTCAGTGTCCTCAAGATTGACTCCTTAATGGGCAATTAAACTTCAGAGTCGCCGAGCGTGCAGGTGGACGAGAGCGGCGAGAAGGTGCGCGCGGCGAGTCGCCGGTGCACGATCCTCATCCGAGAGCTGCCGGAATCCGAGGAGGAGGTCAGTGTCCAAACCACTTTTCGGCTTTCCCACCTCAAGCAGCGCTCCCCAAGGGTCGGGCCTGACGTCACCGACGGCGCCCGAAGCGTCAATATTAAGGGCGCGTGAGAGAGTTTTTGTTTTGGACGGGTCTCCGGGGCTCGAGATATCCATCGCCGTGACCTCGAGGACGCCTGCGGGAAATCCGATACTCATTGCCCATTAGGCTCCCACCGCGAACCAGGAAGTGAGTGCGGGGGACGTTGCTTAGGGAGTCCGTTCTATGGAGGCCATGAAGGAGGGACACCCAGAGTTTAGAGTTTTGAGTCTTCTCGTGGCACTTCTTAAGGAGGTGGGGGTGACTAACATGACCAGGCCAGTGCTACTGGATTTAAAATGCGGGAGGGTCCCACCGCGATAACGGCGAAATTTCGAATCTCACTGGTGCCATTTGCCTTGTTGGTCCTTCACTATTGTGCTTGAAAAGACCTGGAATCTCCTAAGACGTGAACAACCTCGTCGTTCAGGAGGTGAAGGCGATGCTGGAAGGCACGGCGCCCTACCAGAGCCTCACCTACGGCTTCAACAACACGTGGTACGTCTCGTTCGAGTCAGAGGACGCGACCCAACGCGCCTTCCTCCACATCCAGAACCTGAGCAAGACCTTCAACGACAAGCCTATCTGCGTAAGTAGTCAATCATCTTAGCTAGGGTTACGGTAGTCCCAGAGTCTCCGCTTTCTAGCCCGAATCTCAATGTAACCTTCTTGCAGGCAAGGATCAAGACGGGAGGCTGTCCGAACACCGTGGAAGCAAGCCGTCCGCAGTCGGCCACGGAACGCTCCTCCCAGAAGCCTTCTTCGGCCTCGGGCTCCCCTCCGGCGACGACGCCCGACGACTCCGCTCCCCCCGTTCCCACGTTCGACCTGGGCCAGATCCTCATGAACATGGGCTTCGTCGCCAAGTCCGTCTTCAAGCCGGGCGCCCCGGTGGTGCATCTGGTGGCCAACGCGTCTTCGGAGGTGCC
Organism: Steinernema khuongi; assembly: GCA_016648015.1. NCBI lineage: Eukaryota > Metazoa > Nematoda > Chromadorea > Rhabditida > Steinernematidae > Steinernema > Steinernema khuongi. The sequence goes on along the minus strand of JADLIF010002303.1, from coordinate 78,297 downwards.
GCCAACGACCTCCGCGGGCGTCACTGTCAACGTGGCGCTGTCGCCGCCGCAGAACGGAGGCCGGAGCCCCGTTCGAGGACACCGCTCGCCCCGGGCCTCGCCCCTCTTCTTCGGCCACCAGAACTTCCAGCAGAACGGCTATCTCGCTGCCTCCTCCAACGGGTACCACAACCACTACCGCGGCAACGCAGGTTACGGTAACTCGAAGCTCGCCGCGCCACCGTACTCCGGCGGTCGACGCAGTTCCAACTACGAGTACGGCAAGTTCTACAAAGCCAAGCGGAGCGGTCCCCCCACCAACGGCCCCTCCTCCTCGAACGCCTACTTGAGCCCGACGGCCAATGGCGCCCCCCACCGCTACCGCAACGGGAGTTACAGTAACGGAAGAGGCACGCGCCCCCGGTTCCCCACTTCTCCAAGTAGAATGCAGAGCGAGAGGTACGGCAGAGGCGCGCTTCCGAGCCTCATGGCGACGGCCTCCTCCAGGAACGCGCCTCGCCCAGAGCCGGCGACCAAGAAGGAGCCGGAGCCGCCGACAATGGACACGGTGGTGGAGAAGCCGAAGCGCGGCGCGGAGAAGAAGAAGGAGACGCTGGAAGTGACGCCGAAACGGAGAACTACTTCAGGCTGCGAGGCCGCCTCCGAAGGGACCTCCAAGACCGAGAGCGTCTACTCCTTCGAAGAAGGCGAGTTCCCCAGCCTGCCCGAGAAGGAACGCCCTGAAGAGAAGAAGGAGGAGAAGAAGCCGCCGCCCTTCAGCGTCGTCGTCGCCGGCCGCCAGAAGATGGAGGCCAAGCGCGAGGCAGAGGCCGCCGCCGCGGCCAGCCGGCTCAGCTACGCCCAGAAGGTCTCCAAGAAGGCGGCGCTGCTGGGGTAAGTCGGTGTCCAGTGGCTCCGTGCTGACGGCTGCTTTCAGGCCCGCCGTCGTCCCTTCGCACTCGTAGTCCAGCCGGAACGCGCCATTCCTCTAGTCCGTCTATCGCTTCTTCCATTCCCTCCGCGATACAGGTCCAAGCAATCGAGTATTCTTCCCCTTCTTCGCACCATATCCTTCTCTTCAATGTGCTTCCTCTACCGGTACCATCTTCTAGAGTCCATCCCGGCACGAACCTATTTATTCGCACCTATTTATCCTTAATTTATACTTGTAAATTCCGGTCTTCCGCCAGCCTATAGTAGATGACAGATTAATATATTATCCGAAATAAAGAGATCTATGTTTGCGGCGCTCTACTTCTCAATCAATCTTTATTAAATTAGGCATTATTATTAAAACAAGCCTTGAAGAAGCTCTGGAAGTGTTCGTCGGCGATCTTCTGGACTTCCTCGGCGCGGATCTCGTCCCGGACGTTCTGCTGGATCTCCCTGATCGTCTCGATCATACTCTGCGGTATGGCGCCGTCCTTCACTCCTAGAAACATGGGTTTAATCAAGGAACAAGCAGAACAAAGGACTCACTCATGACCGATCTGACCGATCTGTACAACGGCCACAGGATCGTGTTCATGACCGTGTAGTTCCACGGGGCGTCCAAGAAGTCCTTCACGATGACGAGGTAGGCTTCACCGAGCAGTATCTGAAAGCACGTCCGTAAGAAGAGGATGGAGCGCGGAAACTCACTAAAACTCGGAAGACGAGCCCGGTGAACGTCCGTAGTCGGACGATGCGGTTCTCCAGCTCGCCATTTATCGTCGTGAGCTCCGTCCGCATCGCCAGGTTCATCGCCTCTAACGCCTAAAGTCAACTCTCATTTGAGCACTGATTGCAGAAACTGACGCCTTCGTTCAAGGAGAAGTCCGGTGGGTTCCCTGCGGACCAGAAGATGAGCTTGCCGAGGTTGTAGAAGAGGTGCCACACGTCGCGCTCCATGTTCTTTATGAACATCTCTCCCGGAATGCCTTCTTGGAGAGAGTGGTTCCAGGAATCCAGCGACTTGGCGAGCTTCGTTCCGGCTCGTAGCATCTAAGAAAGAAGTGAATAGAAGACGGAACAAAACAAAGTAACGAACATCGTTGAAGATCGTGGCCATTTCGGAGGCCTCCATGTCCCTGGGTCCGGAGACCCCTTCTATCAGTGCCTTGATCGCTGCGAGCGCGTCGTACTTCGCCACCAGGATCGCCGCTTTGTCCTGCATTATCTTCTGCTCGATGGCGCGCAGGTGCTCGTACGTCTTCTGGACGGTGTCGATGTTCCGCGCGATCCTTGTGACCACGGTCTCAGTGGCAACTGAAATGAGAAGGATCGACTTGATGTCTTCAAGAGAATCTGGAACTAACTCTTCTCTGCTTCTTCGATGGTGTTCTTCAGGGCGGTGGTGAAGTTCAGGTTCATGAAGTCGAAGACTTCATCCTTGTTCTCCTCCACGGGCTCCATGTTCGGCGTGAAGATCGATGTTCTTCTGAACGCCAAGCTCTTTCTGATATGCGCCACGGAACTCTTCCGGGTGGTCGCCGTCATGCGTAGGGAGTTGATCCTAAAACAAGAAGAAGGTCAATACAGGCTGCAGGCTGTGTCCACGTACATGGCCGTGTTGAAGAGGTTCGATTTCCGCGCGTCCGTCCGGTTCCAGTGCCAGTTCTCGGAGTAGAGGAGGCGCTCCACGACGCCGAGGTTGTCGCCATCGACTAGGCTCGTTCCGTACGCCTCGCACAGGCGCTCCTTCAGCCCATAGAACTCGGCCAGGGTGAGGTCAGCGGAGATGCCTGAAGATAGGATTGTTAAATTGTGTTAGGCGGGAACACACTTACGCTGCTTCCGATTGATCAGCCGGATGCGGACCGCGTTGGCCAACCCATATTCCGGGTTGTCCGAGAGCTCCAACTTGAACGAGAACTGGAATAGAAGCAGCTTAGAAAGAACACAGAAACCCGAACTTACGATGGCCTTCTTTCCGAACGACGCAAGCACGTCGTTGGCGATCGCCACGGCAATCTCTGCTTCGGCGATTTCACTGCCGTTGGCAGAGCTTCCCTGAAGCTTCGATTGCTGCTTCGTGTGCTCCACCTGGAGGTTCTTCTGCATGAGGATGTACGTCTGTAGCTCTTCGGACACCCTATCCTTCTCTGCGGCCGTCATCTTCTGTTCCTCCAGCTGCTCCTTGAGCCCGTCGATGATCTTCTTCAGGGTTTCGACCTCACTGGCTACTTCTTCTTGAAGTGCGGCGCGGGCTTCTCTTCGGAGTTTCTCTTCCAGCTTGGCGTGGGCGGCTTCCACGTACTCGTTCTTGACACGGTAGAAGTTCAGCAGGCTCGGTAGCTCCTCGCTCTTCACGTCCTGTCCGTACACGACGAAGCAGCGGTTGCCGGAAAGGACGAGACGGTCGCCCTGAAACAAGGCAGAGTTGAATAAGAAGGAAAGAATCGTAACTTACATGCTGCAGCGTGTAGGACTGGTCGGGAGCGCAGGGCCTCCCGTTCCAGTACACGTCCTCGCAGCCCGAGAGGACGAAGCCCTGAGAGCTTGAGGCGACGAGCGTGAATCGGCGCTTGGGACTGTCGCCGAACTGGTGCTCCTCCGTGGTCGGCATGCTGGTGAAGAGGTTCTGGGCCGCATCGGGGAACACTTCGAAGAGTCCAGGAGGCTTGACGCTGATGAAGTTCGGCGACTGCGCCGAGGTGTTGCCGAGCAGCTGCTTCAGGCGGACGTTCTCTGAAAGAACCACAAGTTAGAGGAGTCAACGAATAAGAAACTGAATCCACAAGGAGAACAAAATCAGGCAATGATGCCAATTTCTCATCCCTTCCCAGAAGACCTTACCTTCCTGCAGGAGGGACTTGTCCACTGTCACCTCTGCCTTCAGCTTCACCTTAGAAGCGTTGGCGGCGAAGCGGAGCGTCGCCAGAGTTTCGCTTTGCATCTCCTTGCTTGGGGCCAGCGTGGCTAAGACGCAAGTTCTCGAGTTCCCGATGAACGCCTCTTGGAGCAGGCGTGTCAGAGCGGAGCCTCTGCAGCTCACGAACCCTGATGGGTTGCCCGCCCGAGTCATCACGACTCGCCGAAGCTCAGTCAAGGAGACGTTGATCGCTACGCTCTCCTAGAAATGGCCGAATTAGATGAAGCTACGATGAGGAAGAACCTACATCTCGGTGGACTCCACTCATCGGAGTCTTCTCCGAGCCGGCCAGGTCCACGAAGTAGCAGGACGACGATACCGTCGCGTCCTCCCCGCCAACCTTCTGCTGCCTCGTGTAGCTGAATTTTCCACTTATAAAGCTTTCAGTATATGGAAGCGTTACCGGATGGTGAAGATCGCGTGGCTCCTTGATGATCTGTCGTTGGACACCGTGGCCGAGGTGGCCCGGTTGGTCCAGCCGACCGACAGAAGCTCCTTGAACTGCTCGGCGTCCTCGATCTCGACGGTGCAGATCCCTTCCACGTAGGGCTGCTCCATGCCACGGATGCGGAGCGGTTGCCTCGTCGCGGAGAGGAGGTCGTACACCTGAAAGTGGATGATTAACCTGGACTTATCTCAGACTAAGCTTACCTTCTCCTGGTAGATCTCGTAGAACGACGCGGTGACCGGACCACCGCTGATCCGCTCCCACAGGCGGTCGCAGAAACGGGGGATGATCCCAGGGTCGTTGTATGTCCCGGATATGCTAAAAGGACGCCTAGATGCCTATGAATGCAAGTGACTGCCTACCTGTGGGTCTTTCCCGAACACGTGTGCCCGTAGGCCATCAGGCACACGTTGTATCCTTCAAGGAAGCTATCGAGGAGCGGCTGGCCGACGGTGTCGAAGACCTAAAAACCCGATTATCGAAACTGTTTCAGTAGAAGTCTTTATCTCACCTCGCTTTGGGTCGTGCACGCTCCGAACACGTCGCAGAACGTGAATTTGTTCTGAAACAACGTTTTATAGAAGTGTTCTTCATAGGAGGCTCACCGTGTCGACGATGATGGACTTCTTGCCGTCGCTCTCCGCGAGGAGCTCGCATATCGGCTCTCCTGGTATTGGCCGTAGGCGTGCGAACACCTAAAGAGCCAAGGATAAATACAAGCTAGGAGCGAGAGCTGCTACACATATCTAGCAGCCAACAAGAACATTTCCTTCTTCGGTTCTTCAAAAAGCCCAGTTCTTACCTTGATGGTGGCGTCCGGTGGGTGCTGGTTGCCCAGGGCCCGCAGATCCGTCGCGGAGATGGCCCGGCGGCGGAGCGGAAGCGGAGGCAGTCGAGACGGCCGCTGAAGCGACGATGCTTCTCCCAGCATCGAGCGCGACAAGGGCGTTGATGCCATCTTAAATTCGGCAATTCAAAATGGAGATGTTCCCGCAAAAAGAGACGCGCCAAAAGGGCGCGCGACGGACAAAGACAGTGCTGGTGGTCTGCAGAGCGGACCGCGGTCGGCAGAGAGACAAAGGGGCGCGAACGGAGCCACGGACGGCCAGTGACACGCATAGTATCCACAGGTGCTAAGACGGGACCATGGAGGGAGCTAAACATGGCACTCAACCATGCTAGGACAAAAGACAACAATCCGACAGAAAACATGAGGAGAAGAACGAAGAAGTTCGAAGCTTGACGGACATCGCCGATCAGGGATAACCTCAGCGGGGGAGATGCATCGAGCTATGGTCGTGGTGAGATCCGGGTTGGAAGGCTGTGTGTGGGGGTTGTTGTATCACTATGCGACGGAGAAGTATGGGCAAAAGACCCTGGTTTATCTCAACTACCGTAACAGGCACTTCGCCCACTCAATTGGCTGGAAAGGTCATGTGCACTCTTCGTGTTTACACTGCAGACCTCCAGGAATGGTGACAATTGCAGACACGCGCCCAGACAGGAGTCTCGATGTCTAGTCTCTGTCTCGTCTGCACCATAACGTGTCCGTGAATCCCATAAAACCCCGAAGAGGAGTTGAACTGAAACAGTTGCTTTTCCATCTACAGGGTTGACAAGAAGCGACCTTCCCTGTCGGCCTTGCTGATTAGCGAGATGTTTCCATTTTTCTGTTCTCTGACAGATCGAACAAAGGCTTGCTTTGTTTTGTATATTATCTTGAGCCACTTCCCGTCCCCTTTGTTAGGAGCAAGCGTGAAGTACTTTCTGTGTCGCACTGCCTCCCCTCGCGTTTTTATTGTTTCGTAATGGTAGAGATGATGAGGAGCGACCTTTTCTGCTCGTAGGTGTTCGGTATTTGGCGGTTTAAGTCAGGTAGGTTCCTAGTAGATAGCGCTTAATGGTAAGATGTTCAGTTTTAGATCTCATCTGTAAGGAACGAGCTACTCCGTCAGTGTTACGTCAAAATGAGGACCTCGTTGGCCAAGACCCATGAAGAATAGTGGATCATCCTTCGCCCTCTGCTTTGGACTTGTTTGGAAATAGGGCTGGCTTCTCTGATTGGATCTCCTGGACCTTTGCTTGGGTATTATTAACTTCCCGTCCCCTTCTAGGTGCAAACGTGACTTTCGCCTCCAGATGTTCGTCGACCAAGCGCCAGAGCGGAAGACAGCGAGCTTCCAGAAACCAGTCCACCACAATTTGGACATTTGCTTGACTTCGCCCCCTTGTTGTTGGCAACTGTGTCGTACTTTCGCTATCGTACTGCTCGCCCCTCCTGGAATGTCGCCTCCAATCGCTCCCTTTGTGTACTCATGCTACGGTTTATGCCCGCAATTCTAACGTTATCAATTGCAGCCCTCTGTTTGGTCGCCTTTAATCCATGGAAGCCTCGTGGTCGGAGCACATTCCAGGGATCACTTTCGCCCGCACAACCCCATCCCGCGGAGCTTCTTCTAAGTTTCTCCACTCCGTTTCCACGTTTTTGCTCCGTCGGCTTCGTTGTAAGCGCGCCGTCAACAGCTGTCAGAACGTTTCGACTTCAACACGTCGTCGTTGTGTTTGCGTTGGTCGCTAATTCGCGGGGTACGGTAGCGTGGGGAGACGAAGAGTTTATTGCTCGTTTTGGAGTCTCGGGCGCGGAGACTCGGGAGAGACCCTGTATTCACACAAAGAGAAGACTGTCCTAAGGCAACTCGATTAGCCCTGCAGGGGAGAGCGGAATCGAAACGGAATTACGGAGACTGAGGCGTAATAAATAACTTTTGGATTGGATTAGATCTGGGGCGCCAAGAGTGAGGCCTATGTACAAAGAGCTTTGTGCGCTGAAGAGAAAGGAATCGGGCAGGAGAACCTTATTTACAACAACAACAACGTCGAGGAGCCGGATGCTACGTGGTTATGGACGGCGGCAGGAGTGGCACCTGGAGCGGCGTGGAACTGACGCCACTCATTATGAGTGGCGTCACCGGCGCCGTCTCGTCCAGGATCTGCTGGGCGAGTACCGGGTCTTCGCCCTCGATGTCCGAGTCGATGTCGGAGTCGTCGTCGCGGCCGCCGCCGTTGGACGAGGAGCCCTGGGCCGAGGCCGGACTGTCCGCCGGGGTGCTGGCAGGAGGAGCGTGGGTGGTCGAGGAGACGTGTGGCGAGGAGGTCGTCGCCGGGGACGTCGTCTCCCGGTAGTAGAGGCATCGCTTCTTCCGACGGCAGTGTTTGCACCACTGCTCCTGGTTCTGCACGCCGTAGCGCGCCCGGCACTTCTTCTGCTCGCTGTTCTCTGGAAACGATCGGGAATTAGGGTTGTGAAGTAGATATCAGAGGGCTTTTCGGTGTTTAGTGAGGAAAGAATCAAGGAATCGAGGTTTACATGGCTTACAACCTTTAGATTCTGACTTAGATACAGTACTTCGATCTCTTAAGCTCCCACTTTTCAAGTACTCTGGCAAAAGAGAGACGAAGAAGGGGTCCAGGGTCGGTCTTCACTAAAAGACACGGTCGGCTATCGTAACTCGGGCCGCGAACCAGGGTTGTACGGTAACCAAATGCTGTAAAAATTTGTCCTTTCCCTATGTTTATCAACACGTTGTCGACAGTAAAACCTAATATATGCAGCCGGACCATACCAAAAAAGGAGTAAAGCGCAAGCCCATTAAAGAACCATCAAACGCCGAGCACAGAAATCAATAGGAGTCATGTTTTCTCTTGGTTTGCCCTTGTTTTCGCTCGTTGGTCTTCGGACAGAGATCTTCGCCAATTACTCAGCGCTAGGAGGAAGCAAGCGAACGCTGTTCTTTGAAGCTATACCTATCTTACTAAGGATCGCATCTTGTCTCCAGCCATTTCTTTGGAATGGTCAAAAGTTTGTTTTTAGGCTGAATACTAGGACATAGGCAAGTTCCTTTCCCGCCAAAATCCAAGTAATAGTCATTTTCAGAATGAAACATGTTCTAGAAGACTCAGGACCTTAGCCAAGCCTCTTCTTAACCAACACCAAGTGTCGGTTCTATCACCAAACGTCGGATATCGAACGTCGTCAAGGAAAACGTCGATAGCGCTGGTCGTAACGCCGGAGGGGAATCCGTCGGAGATGATTAATTGCAACATCGCCGGCGCTATGGATCGATGACACCGGCGCCGCCAAATTGCCCGCTTTGGAGGGACCGATTAATTGAGCGCGCGCTTCCGGGATCTCCAAGTTCTCGGAGGAAACAGCGCGGCCAAGTGAAATCCGTGATTTATGTGTGCGCGAATGGTGTGTGGCCGTTTGGGCCGATATGATTTACGGGCGCCAAATCGGGCCCTATTGAGCCGGCGACGCTCCTGGCGACCGCGCTTAGGAGGAGGACAATCGGGCTGGCAGGAGGTGGATGATTTTTAGGGTTTAACTAAGGGTTTGATGAGGTCAAAGACTTGATGGTTAGAATTCAACTTTGGATGTCCTATTCAGCCTTTAGCCCTGACTTAAGCCCCCTCTTTCAAAATCTCAGCCCCGCTCAGGACGCCGCGCGATTGTTACCGGCTGGAGGGCCGGCTAACGATGTCGCCCCTCGAGAGGATCACTTGTCGGAGTGCTCGACGCTGTGTACCGATCCCGGCGAAAGCGATCGAGAGCGTCGCGCAACTCAATTAGCGCCATTCGCATGGCTAATGAGCCGAGGGGAAAACACGCACTCACCGACTGATTTCTCGCGCTTCCGCTTCTTCTTCTTGTGGAGGGCGTAGTTTTCGCGCGCCGTCCAGTTCGGGTACTTCTGCTGATGGTCATCCTTGGCCTTCTTCGCCATGTCGAAGTACTTTTGCTGCTCCTCCTGGCCCAGATCGCGCCACCGCCTTCCCAGCTCCTTGTTCAGCTCGGCCGACTGCCGCTCCCGGTACTCCGGCTCCTCGAGGAGCTTCTGCCGATTCTTCTTCATGAACCACATGAACGCGTTCAGAGGCTTCTTGATGTGCTCCTCCTTCTTCCGGTCCATCTTCGACTTCTTGGGTGGCGGGCCTCCGCCAACGCCCATGACTCCGCCGACGTTGGGTTGAAGCCTGAAGCAGGGATAAGGGGCGCTTAGGACTACCGTATACCTCATGTGGTTCATCTGGTTGAGCGGTGTGCCCATGCCCCGCATGATGTTGGTGGCGCTGAGAGGCACCTTCGGAACGCCGCCATGGAGGGGTGAGCCGGGTCCGAAGGCGAGTGGGTTGAAGCTGGGCGACATCTGAGGGAACAAGTAGCCACCGTAGGAGGGTGACGCCAGCGGGCCACCTCGGTTGAACTGTGGGAACGCACATTGGCCCTGAAGAGGGGGTACTGTAGGTTAAGTTTCGATGGAATTGGTTTATCTCGGAGCAGGTCGGTTTTCTTTCCTCTCCTAAGGGAAGGCGACGGATCTGAGAAGGAATCCCTTCTTCTGTGTCATCTCTCAAAGATCCGTCGCCTTCCAAAGTGCCAATCCTTCGAAAATCTGTGCACTTCTCACCCTCCAGAACCGTCAGCCCTCGCAGGCAGACGGATCCTGGGAGCCACGTTCTCAGGCGAACGCGTTTTCGCCGCCATAAAGCGCCGCAATTAACGCGGCGATCGTCATAACTGGTTACGACCGCGCCGCCGGCCCTCGGAGAGGTCACTTACGATGAGGGGCATGATCATCGGCGCGATGCCGTAGGAGGGCGAGAGGCCCGCATGGAAGTTCGGGCTGAGGAAGAGCGGATTGTGACCTGAAAGCGGGGAGTCATTTGTCTTCTTCGGCGGTCCCAAGGGCCATAAAACGACGCTGCCGCGGCTGATTCAGCCGACGTTCGGTCATTATCTCGGAACGCCGAGCCCCAATGCAACACCTTCCTTATCAAGTAGGGACGCGCACGTCGCCCCCGGCTATCGATCGATCGCCACCTCTTATCACCTCTGCCGCGCGCCCAGGCTTACTCAGCCCGAGGCCGCTGCCTCGACCCCTAGGGACGGTTTCTCCGAATTGGAAGACCCACCAAACGGGATCACACATAAGAAAGTTAACACTTTTAAGGAGATGAGTAAAAGGCGATAAAAAACGACCTAGATCAGTTGTGGAAGGCCATTTTGGGTCGAAAAATTGGGGTTAATTAGCTCGATTTTTTCCGTTAGAAGCAGTTCCACCAGGACAAGAACGTCAACGCATTTGGGAAGCCCTTAGAAGCACTAAGGACTCAAAAACAGGCCTCTGAGGACTACTGTAATCCTAGGAATCAAGCCCGAGGGACACGCACCGGAAGGACCGTAACCCGGGGCTTGTTTTCGCGTCCGCGGCCCGAAACCAATTAATCCCTCGGCGGTGTCTAATTAAAACGGGGGATTCGTCTTTGTTTTCGGCGGTCCCTCGACACCCAGGCCACCCGCGTCGCCCTCGGGCGCTTCGGTACGAAAACAGTCGGGGCCCCGCTTATCGATCGATTCTGGAGGGCCGAATATCCGCCGGGTGGCGGCGAAGGAACCGCTACGCGACGATTCGATCGAAAAAACGAGCGAAAAAACGGACGCGACGAGTGATCGATCAGAGCGATAAGCGGGGGCTGGGGACCCCGGAAGGCGATCCACAAAGGGACGCGCGACAAGGTCGACAGCTTCTCGCGAGGTCAAGAAGGGCACTCTTGTGCAACGCACTCCGCAATTACGACAATTAGCCTCGGCGTGCCTGTGCACGTTCAATTACGCGCCGCTCGCAGGTGCTAATCATCACGGGACGCCGAAGGGATGGGTAGAGCGGAGCGTTTTCAGAAGACGGGAGCTTATGGAGTCGAATCTTTCTTTTTTATGTCTTTTGGGTTGCTGGGAATGGGGAGGGGGTGCAAAGAAGATATGAAGAAGAAGTTTGGGAGGAAAACGGCCATAATAAACCCAGGTGGGACGTGTTTAGGGCCGAAGAAGGAGAGTAAACTTGAAGATAAGGAGTATCAAGGCCTCTCAAACCTTCAGGAAAAGAATCTAGACGAGAAATCCTCATTGGAGATACTGATCCCTCAAAAATCAGCACAAAAGGAGTCCCAATGACCTTGGACTCTTTCTCTTTTGTACTCAAAAACTAAAACGATCTACCCGAACCCTTGGTGGCGATCAAGTGGGGCTTCTCGACGGGGCCGAAGGCTAAGAAGAAGATAAGAACCAACCGAAGAAGTTGAAGGTGGGTATGCCGGGCCTGGTCTCCAACTCGGTCTCCAGAGCGACCTCCTTCTTCTCCTCGGTGAGCTCCTGCGAGGTCTGCGCCAGGTCCGAGTCCTCGTCGGCGTCCCGGTAGACCTTGACTTCGTCGACGGCGTCTTCGCCGCTCGAGGCGCCGCTCATCTTCGGATTCGTCGGACGCGTGGCGACGCTGTCAGAGAGGATTCGGGACTCGGGGTCCTGCAACGGAGGCGTTACGCGGGCCCAGGATCCGAGTCGCGGAGACCGTTCCGCGGAAGATCGGTAAAACAACGGCGCGGCGGCAACAAACACGTCTCTCCAGCCCGCCCGCCAGCCCCAAACAACCTTAGATTACTCGCCGGCGCACCACCGAAGAAAAGCGAGCGGCTGCGACGAGCCCGAAGAAGAGAGGACGCGGGCGGGAGGCGCCCACCGGAGCGCCGGGCGCCGCCCCCTCGCGGCGCCGGCGGAGGGCCATCGCCACGGCGGCGAATTTGAATTCGCCCGCTGACCTTGAGGGGACAAGGGTCATTTGTCGAGGGCCAACAGTCCAGGAGGAGCGCAGTCAATCACGCCCGGAGCTGGCCGGAACAAAGAGTTCGCGCGCGAAACGATCAAACGGGCCTCCGACGGTGGCAGGAAGAGGGAGCCGCCCGGTTAGGATCAGTGGACCGAACATATGCCGCTGATGGGTTAGGAGAGGGGGAGGTCGCCTTGAGGGGTTCGAGTGGCGCGTACCTGAATGGATCAGAGGGGTTTCACTGGTTTGAGTCTCAAGCCATTCCAGTAAGGTATGGACTAAAAAAGGCACGTTTGAATACCCTTCTATCCTTGAGAAGAAGGTTTTGAATCTAAAGCTTGCTGAAGATCTCCAATGAAGTAGAGGATCTAAAAATGTGAATCCAGCTTTTAATGAATCTATGAATCTAAAAGCTTTGAATCTAAAGCCATCCAATCAACATGAATCCCTGGTGAGCTGGAAGTTCTAGTTCTAGTAGCGGTTAACTATGTGAACCTAAAGCATTATTTCCCACATCTTGGAGGGAATAAAGTAGGGAATCTAAAAATCTAAATCCAGCAGCAAATCAGAATAGAATAAAGACTGAATCTCCAATCTATCGGCCAAGCAGAGCAAAATCCGCATCTCGGATTGTCCGGATCCTCGAGAAGGAGGAAAGCGAGTGATCAGAGCAAAAAACTAGAGTCCACACACCCCACGCTTCCTTTTGAACATGCCGCACAGTCCCAAAATCATCCTGCGAAGTTTCTACAAACTGCGAAGATCACAGCTACTTGTAGTGTCAAGACTTCAAATCAACCTTAATCAGAGTCTCCGGGGCAATCAGATCTCGGGATTAGCAGGGTTGCGAAACGAGCCTGCCAAGGAGGGCGAAAAAATCGGTGGCACGAAGCTGGGCAGTCCTATTCGGGGCCGATGCAGATGACATATGGCTAATGAGAGGCGCGGAGAGCGTTAATTCCACGGGCGGATCGACTGCCGAGTGACAGATATGGAGCCGATTATGATGAGCAGCCGATGACCCTTGAGGAGCGGGCCGGGATTGCGCGCAATTAGCCGAGATCAGCAGGCCAGGCGCCTATTCCGAGCGTCCGAGCAGGGACACGGCGAGCGCTTCGGAGGCGCACGTGGCCGCGGATGTGAAGTTCGCACAAAAGCGGCGCAACAAAGGACGGTCCCTTTGTTGGATTTCGCCGTCTTCCGAGGAGGCGAAGGAGAGCAGAAGCGCACGGAGTGTGGATTTGTACGACCGGAGCGGAGTCATAGGGGAGCTAGTCATCGGTTGGGGTGGAGTGATCACATGGAATGGGCGCGTCACGGCGATGAATGATCTTTGGCGTAGAAGTTGGGCAGAGGTAGATCTGGCATCGATTCTTAAGGCGGGAAAGGTCGGACAGAGTATGGATTCGTCCAGGGTCAGCTTCTGCTCGTCAGTTCTAGCTCTAGAAGGTGGACTTCCAAAGGTACAAGTACATAGAGGTCATGCTCTTATTTCATTCCGCTTTTTCATGACCCAAGTAGCTCTTCTGGTGACCTTCACAACACCTAAACATTAGAAAAGCCATTATTCCAAGATAAACTCCTTAGGAACCTTGTAAAGAAGGTTTTTCCCCGTTCCCTTCTTCTCCCTCCGATCTCCCCGGCCCTAATGCCTCTCCTCCCGACCTCAAGTCCCCTCAGCGTCGCCACTACAGGGAGCACCCCCAACCGGGGAATGATCGAAAACTTCAAAATGTGACAAATGACTCGTCTGCCCTCAGAAGAAGTGGCGGCGCCTTGAAGGGCGCTAGCGAAGCACTTTTTGTGCATCACGGCGATCGAAGTGAAATCAGAAGCTGAGCGATGGCCAGCCGCCGGCGACGCTTTCTCCGATCAGATAAAATTCAAATGCGGCGCTAATTCGTCGCCAATCAGCGAATCGATCAGATAGCGGCGGCTCCCACATCGCCTCTCTCATTGAGGTCACGCCGAATTCGAATTTAATTGACCTTGTCACTCGCTTGGACGCGCCGCCCGGCCCAGCGCCCGATTCGGGCTGACCGGCGGCGATTGACTCGCAACAGCTGTCACGGGGCGGACAAAGCCGCCGCCACGGCCGAAACTTGTCGTCGCGACTTATCGCCCGCTCCCATCTTCTCGCAACTCGCTCGCCACCGACAGGTGCGCAATTAAGGCGACGAAGGCATCATGCGAGGAAACGGAGACCGTAAATTACACGCGTCGTCGCTAAACATCGCGAAATTTGAAATCCTAAGTGGAACGAGAAGTTTAAAGCCCGCGAATGAGTCGCCGACGGCGTTAACGACCGCTTTAGGGTCCTCCGGGGTAGGTTCCGAGTAGCCGTGCTGGGCCTCAATCGGTGGTCGGGTTGCAAAGGACTGCGAGGGAGGGTAGTCGGAGTTGATGGTTTAAGGAGGATAGACAGTTTGTCCTTTGGACGAAGGAAGAAGGGGCCAAGGAGAGGACGAAAGGAGGAACCCTTGGGAGTTACCGGATATGCATGGACAAGGCCGACGTCTAGATATCAGAGTCTAGACATCTGACGTGTTGGACAGACACTCAGGAGCAAACTGTTTGCAGACTTTCTTCAGGCTAGCTTTCTTCTTCAGGCAACCGGAAAGTAATTAAGCCCAGCTTTGGCTCTGCTCCTCAATTAATTCCATTAGAACCAATCACAAACCGGCTTAGAAATCCAACTACTTGTTAATTTACCAACGGTAAATGAGAACCTTCAAACGATACGATTTCTCTTTCTTTAGAGGAGGACAACCCCGTTGCAAAGAACGGTGCAAACTGAAGTATTGGACAGTTTTGGCGTGTTCTCTCTCTAACACTGGATTTCATCGTAGAAGCTTGGCCATGGCAAGACCCGAAATGTTTCATTTTTATTATTTTTTTTTTATTTATTGCGGTTTCTGGAAAATTCAAAGGGGAAACGAAACATATGACAATTACAACTGTTCGGGACATTTTCAGAACTTTGATTCGCAACAGCTAAGTAACGAGCACAACTAGTCTTGCTGAGAAGAGTCTGAGAAAGGTAGACGCCCTTCAGAGGGCACCAGGACACAACAGCAAAAAAAAAACGAAAGCCGAAAACCGCGAAACCCACGAGGTTCGAGGATGCAAACTTAAATAGCAAAACAACAGGAATGGGGGAAAGCCTTTGTTTTGTCCGGGTGCGCCTTCTGACAGTCTTAGGGTACACTGTGTGGTGCCACCTTGAATGAATCGGCCTCTAAAGAGCAAAGGGTCCCATTTCCCTCCCATAAAACTCGAAACTCCATAAACAAACCCGTGTCCATCAAAGAACGGACAGTCAAAGCCGAGTCCCGCCCGGAAATCGAGATGACACAAGGGTGCGAAGCCCGTCCTCTCGCGCATAATTACGCGCTTTCGCGGCTTTCCCCACAAACAAAGGTCAAAAGGTGAGCGAAGACGCACACGCGAGCAGCGTGGTCTCCAAGACGGTGACGCAGAAGTCGCGACAAGAGTCGCACTGTTTTTCGCCCATTTTTTATTTGCAAAATTAAAAAGAGAGCTTTGCGACGCGTGGTCGTTTATCGCGCCGGCGGATCGGAAAGCGAAACGGAGCGGCGGAAGGGGCGAAGCGTGGCCGAATCCCATTGTAACACCTCCCGGGGTACGGTAGGCAAAAAAGGGGCGCTTCAAAACATATGACAGATGGGAGGTCGTAAAGCGGCGGCAAAAAGTGGATTCGCCTCGGGTGGTTCCGAGCGACCGTTCGGGCGACGGTAGCCCAGAAGCGGGCCGGAAGACAAAGGCGAAGAAGGACCCTCCGCCGCGCGATTAATTCGAACACGCGGGGACAAGGAACGGCGCTGTCCGCGTGATTTATCTGCGAACGACGACGTTCTGTGTTTCTTTCGGCGCCGAAAAAATAACCCAAATTATGAGTGCTTGGGTGCGCTGCTGAGAAGCGATATATCTTAATCGCGAGACGCAAACGGGTTCCGCCTGAATCAGGCGACGACCTTGACAGCGCCCTGCGACCATTTGAATTCGGCGGCGGACCGGATTACCGTAGCCGGCGGAAACCGAAGACCGGTCGCCGGGCGACAAGGACGCTCCGGATCAGCCGGAGAGCAAATATGATTCGATTATGCAACGGGGGGTACGGTAGCGGACAGGTGGGGAGACGCTCTAATGGCCGGCCTAATGGGTTCCAATCGGAAGAGTTTGCGAGATTAATGGCACACTTGTGAGCGTTTTTTGCCTCCGACGACTTCGGAGTCGCCCGGGCGGATACCCAAGATCGGTGAAGGAGGTAATCGGGCCGTGAGAAAGGTGTGTGCCAGAAAGAGAGAGAAGGATGGACTCTCTGAACCCTGAAGGGTGCACTTTCTGGAGGGCTCCGAGATCTTATCGTGTTGAGTGTTTATAGCGGCCTGGGGGTCAGTGCATTGTTTATCTTGGCCACTTTTTCTTGACCTTTGGGTCTCCACGACGGTGCGAGAGATTCTGGACTTGATAGACACTGTCCTCGCTACAGTGTCTCTACTTACGGAAGGAGATCAATACGACCCTCAGTAATGGAACCCGCAGCCATCTTGACATCAGTAAGCTCAATTGACTCAGGTTATATCCCACTAACCTTGTTCTGAAGGAAAGCTATCCCTCTTGGGAACAACCCTCTGGTCGTCCTGGGTAAGCAGGTCCCAAAGAAGTAGGAACCTCGACACCTTCGTAGACCGTACTCTCAAGAGAGGGTGACGTTTCTTTTATCCCTTCCAGATTTCTGAGAAGGCTAAGGGGAGCTATATGGACTCTTTAACTTGAGAACATTAAGTTGCAACTCCCGAAGATCTTACCTGTGATCCCTATGTGACTTCCTTTATCATCGTCGTTTCCCAACCTCTGGAAGAAGCACCTGAGTGAGGACCTTGCCTCCGCCCCACACCGTTAGGCCAAACACCTTAATCCCCTTGTGGGGGTCCGCAAACGGAGGTAATTACGGAGACGCTTGTGGGACATCCGTTATCCGATCGTCCGCCCGGGCGCGCATAAATCGTCGACGATCTTATCGGCTCCGATCTGTTTACGCGCCATTTTGTCGACACGAACGGCACTAATTACCGACCGACCGCACTTTCGCGATATCAGATCGCCGCGCGACTCCTTCGGCGCGTCTGCCGACGAGGTTAACGACGCCAGAGGGAGAGTTCTTCTCTGGATTGTAACATTCGGTGGTGTCGTGCAGTGTGGGGAAGTGAAGCATGGTTAACAAGAAGCCCAGATTCTTGGAATTCTTCTAACAGGACCAAATGCTCCTGTGTTCGAATACGGTTCATCCCTAAGGAAAGACTCCGTTCAAAACACTCTGCAGAGCCCTACACACTCTGTTTCTTCGCCTTCTCGCTATTTGTGATTTTTAGCGCTGTCCGGACTTCGGACCTGTTTAGAGGTGAGAAGCCAGGATTCTTGGAGTTCTTTTAACAAAACCAAATGCTCCTTAGACGTGTTCAAGGGTGACGGATAAGGTTTATTCCTAAGCAAAAACTCTGTTCCCTTGCCCAGAATGAGTTTGGAATATGAAGACCAGTTGCTCTGGCAAGACTCCCTCTTCTGCGCTGTTTTCGCCCAAGATGACTCCAACGCCGCCTCCTTTGTTCAAAGGGTCAGCTCATGTGTGCATATCCGTGGACTTTGGACGTATATGCTTATCCTCGCGCTCAAACACTCGCTTGTGTTCCAGCAATGACAATTGGATTTCACAAGCGCAGCGAACCCAAAAATTTGCTAAAACGCTGCACTGGTCGACATTCCCAACAGATTTGGCCCTCCGCTCTTGCAGAGCCACGTACTACGAGGAAGCCATCCAATGGAAGACTCTCGCACATTAATTACACAAAGGTTTATTATAATTTATAGAAATTAGATCGGTTACTTAGGAGCGACTGTAAAAAATGTTTAGGCGGCTGTTATAAGCATAAAATCAAGGCCAATTCGATTTTGAAACTGCCACGAAACGTCCTTTATACCAAACAAAGTCTCAAGTTCTAGGCTTTTGCAATCCCTTTCAGGTTTCGGCCACATATGGGAAATCATAACACAGATCTTATCATTGCATTTCAAACTACCTCTGTTCAGAACTGGATCGGTTAACCTAAACCTAAAGGAGCCTAGGGGTTACAAATTTTGATATCGTTTCCACAAGGAGTTGTCCATATCCTTCACACACAAATCTCTCAAAAACCCGTTCCTCTGTATGCATGGAATCACCTTCCTGTGCCCTCCAGGCCTCCCACTACTTTTCTAGCCTATAGTGCAAGGCTCTATGGTGACACCTCGGCGTCCTCCGCGGAGCTCCTTCGTGCTCCGGAACGCTCGGAAGCAATCGGATCGGCGGGCGGCCCGGAATTCGCGAAAGGCCCCACTTTCCGGATAAGCGAATAAGGCGCGGCGCCCTAATTGCGCGCTGCAGGGCTCATTGTCGTCATGCACTCCCTCGTGCGCCACCATCTGCAGCACTACTTGAACGCGTACAAACAGACGCAGGGCGACATCCAGGTAAGTCGGCCCGCTAATCCCATTGTCAGGGCAGAGCGCAACTCTCAGGCGCTAATCCCTTCGTGGGTGGTCCAGGGGGTCCGTCGCGGGGGCGATTTTGAATAAATCACCATTCGAGGAGCCAGATGGCCGATCGGCGAGGGCCGAAGGCCGTTAGGCGTCCGCAAAAAGTGCGAAAATTAGAATCGCGCGATTAGCCCGGGGCGAGGACAGAGGGTCGAGGAACCTGTCGCCGCTTATCGCCGCAGATCGAGGGGGTCCTTTCACAAGGGCGAATTCGAATCTGCGTGTGGAGATATGAACGATTGGGCTGTCGCAGGAGGAGACGTTCCTAAGGGAGATGATTGGGACTGGGAAAGCCCTTTTAAGCTCACTGTTCCGAGTATCCAACCCAGCATGAGGATGCTGTGGAATGCTCCTAGGGATAGAAACTATCAAGCTTCTCAAATATATATAATCAATATAGGCTCTCTATCCACGGTGTTTTACGAGGTTTTCTCTTGAAATATATTAGGATCAGAGCTCTAGTTGCCAAACAACCCTTAGGATCTGCAAGATCACCGCATTCCTGCACAGAACTCTTCTCTGGACTGCATAAGTGTTAGTTACCGAAGTCGAAAGCCAAAAATCGGACTCATGTGAACTTTTGCGTAGCCATAAAATCTCTAGGACCGTTTTCAATCCTTGCTCAACAGGGAGGTTTCTCAACTGGCGACAGTTACACGGTAAATGTCACCAGAATTTGGGGGCGGGGGCAGTTTAGAAACCTCTGTATTCAGATGAGCTTCTAAGAGAGGATCTCTTGAGGCGATAGTTAAGTGAAACACAAGGGCTCCCGGAATGGATGCTCCTTAAGATTCCTTTGGATGCAAAGAACAAATAGGAGGCAAAGGTTCTTAAAGTTGAAGGTAAGGCCGGAGAACGGAGGTGAACCGGGAGTGAAGCTTATAAGGGAGCAAAAGGTCAGAACCAAGAACCAGATCACGCTTCCCCTAGAATACCTCGGATAATTTGCAAAAAAGACTCTATCGGGGGCCACTTCTCAGCAACACGAGGGGCAGACGCTCCTTTCGTATAGCAACCGGCGCGGCCCTCTGAGGAGCGGCACCTTGCCAACGCCGATTTCGTCTAATTGGCTCCGAAGGTCCTCGGAGGTGCGACGTCGCCGGCGGTGTTTGTTTGTGCCCGAAATTTAATTTCATTGCGTTTTATCTTCGCCCTTCAGCGGCGCCGGACTCCCCCCGGGGACGACCCAGCCGCTTCTTCGGAGTGCGCGAAGCCATAAATCCGGAGAGGAGTCGGCGATGGAACGAAGCCAGTGGGCACAAGTGGAATCAAGCGAGGAGTGTTGAGGCTCTTATGTCGAATCTAGGAATTTTCTGACTTAAACTGTCCGAAAGCTTGATCAAGAGCTGTTAGCAGAGTTTTGCCGCTCTACAGTACCTCCATTACACTAATACAGTACCTGCACGTGTCATAACCCATAGCTTCTTTCCTTTAGTCACCGAGCATACAGCACCATGTACGCGGTTATCAACGAAATGAGGTCGATTTTTTCTGTAAGAAGTGTTGAAAACAAGCAGAAACGAAATAGATCCAACCTCCGCAAGAAAAAATGATCTTAAGGGAGTCTGCTGTCCAGTAGGCAAGCACCTTCTTGTCCAGCGAGAAGGGAGTTCCAGCTAATGGACTTCGAACAACTCGAATAGCTACTGGGCAAAGGTTTTTTCTCATTTATTTTCCATAGATACGTTTTCTATTCGCGCTTCTTGTAGTTAAAGACGTTGAAAGGCTCTAGAGCGCACTTGGTAATCCGACAAGGGAAAATGGTTGGATGGGTTCTAAAGACGTCTTCAAAAAAGTGCCTTCTCTTGGAACGGCTCTAGGCAGATTTTCGAAGTCTTATTTTAAGCGATCCGCGATTACCACCCATACTTTTCCTCGTCAAGAAAGTTGCCTATTATGAAGTCTTGACCTAAAGGGTTCTAAGAAGCAAAGAGTAGAGATTCAGGGATCCAATATGCATCTTGGGACACTCATCACGTCCTGGAAGTTGACGGAAGGTATTGCTGGTTGTATCCAAGAAGAGTCCATAGATTCTGGAATCCCGTATTCAATTCCACTTCAAGCAACAGGGACTAGATTCGTGGCAAAGGTTTTTTCCTCCTTCTGCACGTGGCCCCAGCAGTTCCACGTCTCCAATTCATGCCAGCCACGATTCCCACGCGCGCATACATCTCCCCAGCGGCACTCCCACAGTAGCTGCGCGCCTTCCCCCGCATTTATGCGGGTTCTCCGAAAACAGATAAATCAAAACCTAATCGGCGCACCCTAGGAGCATCACTCATCGTCTCTCCTTCAAGGAGACGTCTCCGCGCCACATACGCTCTCGTGGCTGGGAGAGGCCCGTTTCCGGCGCACCTCCGACTTCGGTTAATTAAAATGCGCCGAGACGCGCGTCTCGATAAGGGCCTCGAGCACCGGTGGGGCGCGGGTACTCCCGGCGGACCCTCCCAAATCCTTTTCGCCCTTTTATCTTTATCTCGCGGCGCGTCCTCCTCGAGGGCCGCCACTCGCCTCCCGCGGCCATGTGGAGCGCCGTGTCCCCGGTTCACGCGCGCGGGTTCCAGGAGGCTGCGCTCGGCCTGAACCAGCTCGGCGACTCCAAGCTCACCAACCACCTCCGCGTCCAGCAGCACCAGGAGGTCGCCGCCCAGCGCCTCCTTGAGGCCAAGGTAGGTTCCCTGGACTGGAGTGGTCCAAGGGCTGGGAGATTCAAGTATCCAAGATCACCGTGGGCTTCTTTTGAACTTCGATATCTTGAAATTGACTAAGGAAGCTACATATACCCAAACCACCCCTACTTCAGGCAGAACCGGTGCTGTTCGCCATCCGCGCCAACGTCGCTTACGACGGCGCCCTCGACGACGACGTACCCGCGCCAGGCCGGGCCATCTCCTTCGACGTCGGCCACTTCCTGCACATCATCCGAGTAGGTCTTTCTCCCAGAAGTCCCTAGCCCGAAGTTCAGAAGTTCAACGAGAACTGGTGGATCGGTCGGCTCGTCAAGGATGGCGCCGAGTTGGGTTTCGTCCCGAGCCCCTCGAAGCTCGAGCAGCTCAAGGAGCACAAGCGTCGGAGGATACTGTAGGTTTTCTTCTTTCTTCCAAGAGGGTCGTGCTTGTAATCTCAACTGTTTGTCCCTGTTAAATGGATTTTAAGGGTTCAGTGAGGCCTTAGGATCCACTTGGAAAGACAAGATAGAAAAGGACTCTAGAAAGAAAAGAAGCTTCCTATTCTGGAAAGTCCTAACAGCAAAGGAGGTTCTCTCTTCTGCTCGGTCCTTCGCTCCCGTCGATGAGAATTATGATGCGCCGACTTTTTCTCTTGGGAAGCTGTGCGTCATGCGCCGACGCACTCGGCCGGAAATGGGTCCGATGGGAGCGCCGCTTTTGTTCGAAAGTCACAAAAACGCAAAAGAGGTTAGGGGCTAATTTCGGGAGGGTTCCCAACCGGATCTTCTTCTCTCGACCCCAGTATCTCGGTCCGTGAGCTAGGGATGGCCTTAACCATAAGACCGTTCGGGTTGGAGCCCTGAAGCCTCCTCTGACTGACCCTTCAGAACCGCGAACAGCTGCTTCGCAGCACGCCTCGAGGAAGAAGCGCCCTACGACGTCGTTCCCTCCATGCGTCCCATAATCTTCGTGGGACCGGCCCTGAAAGGCTACACGGTAGACGACTCTGGTCCCGCAGGGAAACCCTGAGTTCCAGGTGACGGACATGATGCACAAGGCGATCTTCGACTTCCTGAAGGAGCGTTTCCGCGGCCGGATCATCATCTCTCGGGTGGTGGTGGACCTCGACGCGGCCAACAAGGCCTCGCCCAACAAGCTACTTCTCTCGCGGAATTCGATCAAGAAGGGCGAACAGCGAGTCAGTAAGTGGCGCCGAGTGTTTGCTCTGCGCGCAATCTCCTCTGAAATCGATGCCGCGCGGTCAATGGCCCGATTGGGCAACAGAGGAGTGATAATCTTGGCCAAGACGGTAGACTTTGGAGAGTGGCCAAGGGTCTTTTGGGGGATTAGGGGGATTCCATCTGCAGGACCTTCTTCTCTTGAGGGAGAGACTCAATAGCGATCTTTGGCCACACTACTGTGGGTTCTTTCTTCGATTAGAAGTAAGAGCCTGTGCAAGTAAGAGATCCTTTTGATTTTTCAAGCCTGGAGGTGTTTCAAACCCTAAATTGTGGAGTTTGATGAAATATTTGGGTCGTCCATCTTCTTTATGTTCATTTCCTGTGGCCCAAGTGTCCACAAGGAGGAGAGGGATGCGAGGCATGCTATAGTTTTCCCAATTTTTACTTTATTCCTGCTGACCAACGAGACCAGAGGGATACTCTCCTTCCTTCTTGTAATTGTTGACTAGGCTAAATGATGAGCCCGGGATTACGGTAAATATGCCAAGACTTCATAAGACGGACCTAGCTCTAGAATGATCCCCTCCTCTGTGTTATCGAACATCCTGTGGCGGCGACGTCTTTCCTTTTGCACGCCGGAAGCGTCTGTCGTCCCGCGGCCATTGGGACATTTATGGGATTGTGAAAGTGTCACCAGGAGAAAATGAGCTCCACGTCGTCGCTCCACATCGGAAAGCCAGAGGGCCGCTAGAATGACCTGGAATTGTCGTGGCGGGACATCGATTGCAAGCCTTATACTAGCCTTACTAAAGTACAAGTTTTTATTCCATCTACTCGACCTACTGAAAGCGAAAGCTTAAGACTGATTTAAGAATGACCAACATTCTTTTATCACCTAGAGGAGACCCCAATGATCATTTTATTTGAAAGAAATTCAGGTTTAAATTCGTATAACAGACTCTAACAATTTAAAACTTACTTTGTCACCATGACCTGTTATATCGCAAGCCAAACAGAAGACTACTTAAAGAACCTGAAAGGGTGAGCGCGAAATTTTTAGGATTTTTTTCTTTTTGGACTTTCAGGAGATGAGCTTCCCTGAACGTTCTTCGATAAAGTGCGATCCTATAGTTCAAAACGGCGAAGCGTCATATGTATCTGGAATGTGTCCTTTCCATGCTACTTGCCTCTTCCCGAAAAACCATCCCTTTGTCCCCTGTCGCCTTATCCTCCTTAGCGCGCTACATGTAGCCAGGAGGTTGTTTTCACCATTGATCCTTGTTTTTCGACTCTCCTAATGCCATAGTACTCATTAGCAGCGCTTAATCACCCACGTCAAAGTGCTCCAGGTGTTGTTCGGCGCAGAAGTAAAGTACAGATCCCAGAGGACGACTGACCCTCAGTCCATTATCTGGATTAGGTCCACGCGAAATCCCTCCTTATTGGATTTCGGCACACAATCCGTCCATTGAGACGTCGTTTCCGCGAGGACGTCGACGTCACCCTCTAAAGCGGTCGTTCTTTGAGGTTGGCTGATGGAGGAGACCGAGCGGATCTACAAGATGTGTCGCCTCATGCAGCTCGTCGTCCTGGACTGCGACCAGGTGAACCACCCCGGACAGCTGCACAAGTCCAGCATCGCGCCCATCGTCGTCCACATCAAGGTCTCCAACCAGAAGGTGACCTTTCAAAGAACGAACAAGTAGTGCACCTGAGCAGATATCGGCTTCATAGTAGGAGTTGGCTCAAGTGGGAATTCGTTTTGGCGGCGTTCTAGTTCAGAGGTTATAACGTTCCTAGCACCTATGCTTCGACCATTGACCATATGAAGAAGAATGGGAGACCACCCAGTCCCCTGTGGAGACGATAAAAACAGAGGCTGACGATATCCATCATTTAAAAGGCTTACTTCTCCAATTTGGCTAATTCAGCACATCGTCATAACCAGTTTCACATGATTTCGTACACATGATGAAAAAGTACAAAATTCAAAGTACCCATTTCTTTTTCTTTCCGGCTTTCCCTTCCCAGAGCTTCCCTTAACACCGCTATAATCAAACCCAGCTTTACAACTATCCACATTTTGCTCTATTTCTTCTGGGATACCATTTCCACTTGGAAGAAGCCTTTTGTTTTGCAGTCAAACGGTGCCTATTGTGGATATTGTGGACATCTTTGAACTCTGAGGGAATCTCTAGCACTGATCTATAGATGTATGTCGCTGTTCCTACTTTGAAACTCTAACTAAACCAAAATGTATCTCCACAACAACATGTTTGTATCGGAGGTACCCATTCGGAAGAACCTTTTGTTTTCAACAGAGAATATGTCTCCAGTCGCTTAAATGACTCCAAAACATTTACGTCTCCCCATCCTTGGTGTCCACCAGCCTCTCATTAGGCTCAATTCACCGTCTTTTCCATGAGTCAGATTCCAAGAAGCTCTTCAGGTGCTTCAGCGGCTCATCAAGGAGCGAGGCAAGAAGAAGTCGCGCGCCATGAAGGTCCAGCTGCTCAACGCGGAGAAGCTGGGCCAGTGCCCGGACTCCCTGTTCGACCTCATCGTCGACGACAACCAGCTCGAGGACGCCTGCGAGCACATCGCCGACTTCTTGGAGACCTACTGGAGGGCGACGCACCCCACCGCCTAGAGCCGCTTCAAAGTACACACGTGTCTTTTTATTTGCCGGAAAATAAAAGAGAAGACTCTCATGCGGACGTGATTTGTGCCAAGTCGTTGCTCGGTGACGGCAGTGGCGACGACAAACGATAGAGGTGACGTTTTGGGAGCAGGAAGAAAATGGAACGGCTCACCCCGAGGGGAGAACCGGAAGTGACAGCCTTTGTTGAGGCTAATTCATTAGCCCAGAAGTTCTGCTTCATTGGAGCTTCTGTCCTCGACAAGAAGGAGCTGTGAGGCGATATAAAGGAGGACAGACGGAAAATAGAGGCTGTGGGATGAGATAAACTCTGAAGGACGGTGTTTTCGAGCTACAAGCTCACTCGAAAGTCCCTACGAAAGAAAGGAGCCATCGTTGTCCTTCCGCGTAGGGTCGAACTAAGAAAACCTCAGTAAGATTAATCTCTTTAACATCGCGGGAATCCTTAAACACGTTCATCCATCTTAATGAGACGTAGCCATGCCACCGTACCACAGATTACCTCCCCCACCTCTTAGAACATTGCAGGTCCTCCAGAAACAGTCTTCTGGAAATCCGCTCAAAACTAGGATTCATAATTCACAAAGTCCCTCGCGCTTCCGCCCCCTCCCCAGAGGACCTTCCATGCCGCACGTTCCTCTAATCAGCCCTCGCGCGCTCTACGTCACCCACGTCCTCAGGCCAAGCGACGAACACTCGAGCACCGATCGATGGGGTGCGCCGCCCCTCGCTCGGCCCGGAGGTCCGCGCTCCTTCTGGCATTCCTTCCAGCGACGACGTCGAGATGATCGCCGTCGCCTTGCTCGCGCTCCTCGCCCTCCCGGCGACCCTCGCCGAAAAGGTGGAATTCCGCATGCCCGGCGTGATGCCCTCACAGGTACCGTAGCCTTCCTAAGCACCTTACAGTCCCGCTGCAGGACGAAGCCTACCTCTGCACGTCCGTCCCCATCAACTCCAACGGAGAGATCTCCCTCGGTATGTCCATGATTCCCACGGCAGTGTGATGACTTCTTTTCAGTCGGATTCGATCCCATCGCCAGTGGACACACCGCCCATCACATGCTTCTTTTCGGCTGTGCTGAACCCGGCTCCGAGCTGCCCGTCTGGTAGGCACAGTATCACAGGGACTACGTCTACCGTAATCCCACTTGTAGGGACTGTGGCGAGATGACACAAAACGAGTTCGACTACCCGAAGGCGTCAGTGTGTGGCGAGAAGCCAAACATCCTCTACGCGTGGGCTAAGGACGCGCCCAAACTGGAGCTGCCCAAGGGTGAGCCGAGGCTGCGCCGCCCCCGCTGACGACCTCTTTCAGGCGTCGGATTCAAACTCGCCGGCGAAACGAACATCCAACATCTCGTACTCCAGGTGCACTACATGCACAAGCTCGACGCGCCCGACTACAGCGGAATCCGCTTGGAGACGAGCGACGCGCCCGTCGAGAAGACCGCCGCTACTCTTCTGATGGTCACCGGAGGAGAGATCGCCCCCAAGTCCAAAGAAAGCTTCGAAACGGCGTGTGTGGTTGACGAGGATGTCGAACTGCACCCCTTCGCCTTCCGCGTCCACGCACACACCCGTGGCGTCTCCGTTGGTGAGTCAAGGACGGGTTACGGTAGAGGAACGGTTTTGTCTAAGCTGGCGGTCTAGACAAAGCAGAGACAATATGCGTCTAGAGACATTACCTTGCTGCAAACCGTTATCCCTATCGCCTTGCTCAAACTGTCTAGACACTATGAAGACACAGTCTAGACATACATATGCCCGTTGATTGCAGGCGGCTGGCTGGTACGCGAATCTCCGGAGGGCTTAGACCAGTGGAAACTGATTGGAACGCGCGACCCACAGCTTCCGCAGATGTTCGTCCCGGTGAACGACTCGTCGATGGTAGTCACCCGCGGCGACATGCTGACCTCTCGCTGCCTGATGGACAACAAAGAGGACCGCGTCATCCGCATCGGCCCCACCGGCGCCGACGAGATGTGCAACTTCTATCTGATGTACTGGGTGGACGGAGACAAGACGCTCCGCGACAACACCTGCTTCTCCCCTGGCGCCCCCAACTACTATTGGACCTCGGAGGCCGGCCTCAACCACATCCCCCACTAGAGAGACGCGATACAGCATTCGAAGGACACGTGTACCAAATGGGGACCATAAAGATTTTACTGTTTATATTTTACCAAATAGTAATCATATCGATATCGTGGTTTCAAAAAAAGTTGGGTTAAAACTTTACGTGGGACCTGTTCCGTTCACATCTCAGTCAGAGCTTTCACGCAGGGCGATGATCACCTGGAGTGCATCTTCGACGTTTCCATCAGTCATTACGAGCGCCTGAATGTTCTGTTCGTCGTCCGTGAAGCCGAATTCGTGCAGCTGTGCCAGTTGGGCAGTGTAGAGCTGGGCCGGCTGGGGCATGGGAGCCACTGGGGCCACCGGAATCTGGTTTGCTTGAGGGTTTATCGATTGGAAGATGGCATTCTAAAAGATCGGATTGATAATTGATTGATAATTGATAGCTCCTGTAAGACTTAGGATCGCAATAAGTAGCGTCCATCGCATGGATAATGCCTAAGGAGTAGCCCTCTCCTGCTCCCACTTGGCTAGTCCCGTGGAAGCTTCAGTAATCAAGTAGGTAGAAGCTCCACAGACAAAAGACAGTCTAGACATGAAAACGTCTCCTTACCTGCAGCATCTCCATTGTGATGTTCTGCTGACCAAAATGTGGTTGTTGAGCAGGGCGAGCTCGATTCTGAGAGATAGAGCTTCCGGCGCTGCTGGAGCTCGCGGAGTCGTCCATGTAATCGTCATACTCATCGTCGTCGTCTTGCACTGCGCGGTACATCTCTTGGTGCTGGGCGTGATGCTTGCGGTAGTTCAGAACGAAGTAGTAGACGATTTCGACGAAGCAAGGATGGACGTTTTTCATTGCTTCTGGCTGCAAAGGGGACGGATAAGCAATTAGCGAAAATTCTCTACTCATACCGACGCAAGGGTACTCGCTATAAGTTGACGATCACTGAGTACAGCCAGTGTATCGGGTTCACTTTTCAGCACGGGGTATTCCTGAATAAGCTTCGGGATGTAGTCGTTCTTGCTGACTTGCGAAGCCAACTGAAAATAGACGTTTGCCAAGGGGAAAACAGGGCGGTAACCCTACGTAATGTTCCATCTTCTTAATGATCTTCTGGCATGCACGCCACTTCTCCGCATTCAGCGGGGCGTAGTTCTTCGGCTCCGTTTGGAGGGCGCGCTTCCTGCGAATTATCTTAACTGAATGGCGAGGTTTGATTCCCAAAATGTCCTTGAGTTCTCCAGTCGCTTCATAGAATTTGTTGTTATGCGAAAACCCTATAAAAGCATCTTCAGGAACTACAGAACCATGTGATACTTACCATAGTCGGCCCGGTCAGCTTCTTTGGAGACCAACTCGGAGATGATCGTAGACATGGGAGTCTCAATAGAGTACTCACGTTCGTGTTGTTCATGCAGCATTTGACCGGATAGATGCACCAAAACCATCTTGGAACCTGGAAATAATTAATTTATCGGTGGGTGAAAGACTTAAGATAACAGCGGTCAGCGGAAACTCGAAGGAAGACAAGAGACACGAACAAGGACTTGATACATCTTATCGCGTTAATATAGCACGACGCAGCCAAATCATACCCAAAACTCATTAAAAACAGATCTAACTAATGGCATTCATCATCTTTTGGTTGATTGGGTTCTCCGGAGACTTTTGCCACTCCTTCTTCAGCATCTGGCGGAGCTGAGAAAGTCGGAGCGAGGGGTTCTCCGCCTTGAGTCGGGGCATGTTCGCCTCCTCAAACTCCGTATAAGCAGCTCGCATTCGCTTCTCGGGGTGGCGATCCACATCTTCCGCGCTGGGAGTACCCAAGACGCGGATGGCATCGTCTACATTGCGAGCTGTCTCGTTCTCAATGTCTAGACGGTTCACGTTCTCCGTGATGTCCTCCGTAGTCACGACGATCTTCTTGCGCTCAAGTTCCCTCTGCTGCTCCTCCAGCTTCTTCTGGAGCTCCGCGATGCGCTTCTGCTGGTTGATCTGGGCCTGCGTGACCTTAGAAGCAGCCGGACGCGCTTTGGCCTGGATCGAAGTCAGTTCCTCGTCGTGGGCGGCCTTGTTCTCCTGCTTTCTTTGCAGGGTTTCTAGGCGCTTCTTCTCTGCTTCTTCCTGCAAGAATAGATGAGTAGGAGTGGAACTAGCGTCTCCACCAAACCTTTCGCTGCTGCTTGCGCGCCACATTCTTGTCATCATCTTCCCAGTAGGCGTCTTCCTCGGCCTTCTTCTTCGCCGCGGCAGCACTAGTCAGCGCTTCGTTCTTCCGCGCACGCGCTGCGGCGGACTTCGAGTTCTCGCCGGTAAACTTCTTTGGCATCGCTGTAACACTCAGGTAATGGTCCGCAAAAATGAGTGGCAAGGTATCAAGCGATTCTAACGAGGATGGAACGTCGACGCTGTGAACGAATGCTTTACAACAGCCTAATAATAAACAACAAAATCAACAAAAAAGCGCAGCTATTTCTCTCCGTCAGCGTCGCTATCGGAAGGCTTGCTCCGTTGCGGCTTTCCTCTTCTGCGTCCTCCTTTCCGGGACACGTTCTTCTCTCCGCTGTCATCCCGGGCGATTCTTACTTTGTAACTGGAGGCCAGCTCTCCAAGTGGACCAGATTCCGTCTGAATATTCTCGGCGTTCAAAGAGATGTGCGAGTTCTTGGACGTGTCTTCTCCCAGGTCCCTAGTGTAGCCGTACTCGGACGTTGTGGATCTGTTGTATCTTCCCTCGGACAGGTTAACCAAGTCGGTCAGCTGCTCCCTGAGACGTTTGTTCTGGTTGATAAAGTCCTATAAAAAGCACTGCATCGGTTTGGCCGAGGATTCAAACATACTTTAACTATTTTCAGGTCGTCGTCTTCGGTGGTGATTGACGTGCGCCAGTTGGGGTGGACCAACTTCTGCAATCGAATCAGATTGGCGGCTTCACGTAGGTTACCCCCGCGGGCATAGAAGTTCAGCAGCGGAGGAATATCCCCGTTGAGGACAACGTAGAAGACAAAGGATCCAAAGTGGCGGGTGGAGTAGAGCACATCGAATTTACCGTCTTCTAGGGTACGGTCAAATACTTCTCGAGACAGCTGCAATGGCGTAAGAACAGAAGATCTCAAGGGGCACAAACCTTGACGAACTCCGGATCATCTGGCTGATAGAACCAGCAAGCCCAGTCCATAACAAATTCGTGGCGGTTCTGGTCCAATGCGTTCTGAAAAGTCGGTGTTTGCTAACGAGGCGCAAAGAAGTGGAGTACCTTCAAATCGGGATTGGAGAAAACCGCTGGTGGCACCACGGGCCTGTGAGGCTGCTCGTAGTAGATGCGGTTCATCCTGTCGTGTTCCTCGGGAGTAGCTGTCCTGAGGGTACCGTCGCTCTCACGCACGACTACGGTACGATCCTGGTCAGTGGCATCGAAAGTGATGTCGGTGAAGACGAAACGGGATTCGTCGAATTTGGCGATTTCAGGGTCAACGGAGAGCACTTCGAAGGATCCTTCTCCTCTGGGTTCTTTCAAGGGGACGAACTGGAGGAAGTGGACTGCGTCCTTCCGCATTCTTTCGAGGGTCTAAAAGCGATGAAAGATGACTTCCGAAGGGGGTTTAGCCTCACATTCTGGTACATCTCATCGGTCATCAGAGCATAATGTGATCGCTCTTGACGTCCGATCTTACGTTCAGCGAAGACCTTGGACTCCAGCTCCATTCCGGTAAGTTGAGTCAGCAGAGATTGGACATCTGGCCGGATGAAGAGCTTCTCAACGTCGGCGTCTTCCCTCGACAATTGTACTTCAGCTTTGCTAAATGGCTATAGGTACATGGACATGAAAGTGGCGAGGAACCTTGTGGGCTTCAGCCAAGCTGAGGACGACGACGGCCGGAGGTTCAGGAGGAGACTGTTCCTCAGCAGTTGAGAGCTCCTCAGCATCCGGTTCATGGAGATCATCTGGAATCACAAGTAGGAGGGATCGTCGTTTGCAAATGTCATCTCGGTCATGTGTTGGACAGCGGTCTCTCGGATCTAATCAAACTCTGTCAGCTGTCAGGGAACACCTTGCACTCAATCAAGGGAGAATGAACTGGCTACTTAACCCGAACTATAGGCGTGCGGCCGCACTACTTGCCCAGTAGTCTTTAACGCGCTTGGTTATGCTCATAGCTGAAGGAGCTGGAAGAACGGAAGAAAAATACAGAAGGGCCAAGTGTGAAAATCTAACACAAATTGGCGACGGCGAAGCGAAGCTCCGAAGAAGCTCACGGTAAAATACAAACAGTAATTCTTACAGCACGAGTTGGAGCGAATTCCAAAATGGGAATCCTGACAACGCCAGAAAATACGAAGGAAGTAAAAAAGTGGAGCGAAGGCAAGCGCCTAGGGATCTATGGATATCCTAGCACCCAGAAGTCCCAAAACCCACTCCATCGGAGCTGAGGAAGAAGAGAAGTAGCGCTAGAAAAGTCGCGGAAGGCGAAAATCTCAGAAGGTGGGCCGTCCTACGGATGAATAAATTTCAATTCCTTAGTTTAAGCCGAACCCCGACGAGGACGACACTCCGAAACACGTGGTAGGCCTTATAGCGTCAAGAAGTAGCGACAATCCATCGCATTGCGAGGAATAAACGAGCTTCCACGAAGTGTTTAAGGAGGTGGTGGGTCCCAGAGCGCATGTTTGTGAGCGATGCCAACAGCGGGATCGGCTTGGCTAATTGCGGCGCTCGGGTGCCGGATTTCCAATGCTTGACGCTCGGCTTCCAGAACTGTCCATTACACCAAAGTAGATAGTAGTTCCAAAGGAAGTAGATTCCATCGAGCATAATCGATCCCGAAGTTCGATCGCCGTAGAAAGTTCGCACGTTCATTCGCGGCGCGCGGGGAGGCGAGCGGACAATAAAGAGCTCGTTTCAGCGAAATGCCAGGCGAGGAGAATTCCAAGCCCGAGTTTCCCCCGGCGGTCGACCCTTTTCCAACCCCCGGGAGAGCGCTTGAGGCATCCGACCCCGGGACCGTGGACTCCCCGGCTAAGCCCGCTCGTGGCCTGAAAAGGTGGCGTAACTTTTTTTATCCCCATTTGCCTTCGAGATTGTTCTTGTTTGGATGCTCTTTACCGAACTTCTTTTTAGAGATCGTTCTGCGACGATGCCGTCGGAGGAGAAGCGAAGTCGCCGGTCGACTCGGGAGATCAAGCGCCCGAAGTTCGACGACGAAATTGTCGACAGTGCGGCGACGCTAAAGACCCATCCCAGGAGGAAGACCGCCGTTGAACGGCAAACTGTCAAGAGAGTCTTGACGCCCGAAGTAACGGTAAGTGAGGAGGTTAATTACTTGTAAATTAGGGTATCTTAGTTGGAGAAGCCGGAGATGCAAGTCGCAGCGCGACCCGTGCGGAAGAAGCCCGTCAGGCACTTGGAGCCCCTGCAGATATCGTCCCCACCGTCGGTCAGTGCGATCCCCTCGATGGCGAAGATGTCCTCCATCCCAACGCCACAGTCCGCGTCCTCCAGAAGAAGGAACACGGCGGCCAACTCCAATCGGGAGCCGAGCAAGCCTTCAGAACTTACAGCGAAAGAAGTGGTCGCCAGGGCGAAGCACAGCGACTTCTCAAAGAAGTGGACCACCGCTGACGATGTACTTCTCATAGGAGCCGTCACTCATGTAAGATCGTCTCTCTGTCTTCCTCAATATCATCGCCTTTAGGTCAACGACTTGAAGTTGGTCCACGCAGCTACAAAGTTCTCTTGCGAGATGTCCCTCGTGGAGATCGAGGAGCGATGGTACCAGCTGATGTACAGCGACACGTTCAGCAAGATGGCCAAGAAGAGGATGAGCTCTTTGTCGCGCGAAGAAGTTAAGAGCGTCCTCGGCAGGATACCTTACTCCAAGGCGGAAGAAGCCATCATCGCGCAGCTAGGAGTCACAGAGCCAGCCGACTGTACCTTCGAGCAGGTGCTCCAATCCAACGCGGACGTCTTCCACTACGCCCGAACTCCGCACCTCATCCGGAACCACTGGCGCACTCTGTTCCACTGGTGCCTGCTGAAGGATCAAAAGGTTTGTTTTACTATCCTAGCAGGGCTTCAATTTGCCACTTCTTTCCTCTGGAAACCTCCGCTACAGGAAACAGCCATAAACCCCTGTAATCACGGAATGTGACACTCTGATTTCAGAACTCGAACGAGCGACTGACGTACAACTCGGAAGTCAATTTCGACATCCACGCCGATGTGCGCAAGCCGCGCCAAATCACGGAAGAAGCAGTCGTGCACGGAAGTGAGCAATACATCAACTCCAGAGATGCCGTGCGGGCTGTCGCCTTGTCCGGAAGCTTCTCTCCTGATCCCAAGGATCACAGCGTGTTGGCCGTTCTGCGAGGCAAGATCTGCTTGTTCGAGATCCGGGCGACAAAGGTGCTCATCGGAAGGTCCACGAGCAACCACCAAGTGGACGTGAATCTGACCCTCGAAGGGCCGAGCGACTCCATCAGCCGGAAGCAGGCCACTCTCACCTTCGACATGGAGCAGCAGAAGTTCGTTCTTTTGAACGCTGGGAAGCGAAGCATCATCGTGAACGGGAAGTGCGTCAATCAAGGCGAGAAGCTGCAGCTCCTACCGGAGGCGAAGATCGAGATAGGCTTAATCACCCTGCGATTCCTGCCCAACGAAGAGTCCATCAACGCGCTACTCTCGCGCACTCGAACGGCGCAGAGCTCCGGAGACCGCTACGCCAACGTCCGCTCTGTTGGCGTCCACCAACAGATGGCCAGCGGTGCACCGTCAACCGTGGTGTTGGAGAGCTCCCGCGTCCCCCTCAGCAAGGCTCACGGTCAGGGCGGGCCCTACTAACTCATGATCTTTTGCTTCTGTGCTGTGCGGGTACTTCATTTGTAGCGTTTCCACAACGTTGTCCACTATTTGCATATTGCTCGTTGTACATAAAGAATCGGTGGCTCTCGTGTACCCTACAAGATCCTACAAGGGGCCTCGTGTGGCCCCTTGGTTGCACTAGTCTTCAGGTGTTCTGAAAACGAAATACTTTATTGAGTCGTCCTTTCGGAAAGCGGAGACTGTTTCGCGTGGACGTTTCGGCGTTTTGTCGTCCGATACACAAGTGACATAGTTCACCGGTTCGAGCCCCGGAGGCGAAAGCCCGCGGACGTGCGACATTCATTATTTGCGGAGAACAGAAGTCGTGTCGATGGGAGGGAGGGAATTTACAGGGAGGAGGGTAAGGCCAGAGACGTTCGCGTTGGCGGCTTTGTGGCGGGCAGTAGAAGGCGGCGCTTCTGGGAGGGCCTACTGGGGCGACGTAGGCACCTCGGGAACCGTGGGGATTGTCGCTGATTCTGGCGGAATCCTAGAGAGCGTTGGAGGAGCCGCGCGCGCTCCGCTCACCTTTGCGATTGAGCTTTGAGAGGTAGTGAGTCGGAGCTGAGCTGCTTCGGCAGTGAGTTGTGCGAGTTGTCGTCGCGGCTCATCTTGTGCTTCGTCGTCAGCGGCGTCTTCTTCGTGTTCCGCAGCTCCGCCAGAGACGTGCCGAACACGAAGTTCCTCCAGCCGAGGCGACGCGAACCTGCAGAAGGGCGCGATCATGAATGGGTTGGGCTACGGTATGCTATTCGAAGGCTGCTCCGACTCCCGTTGGTTACGGTATCTTCTAGGCCTCCTGCTTACCTTGCTGCTGAGCGGCGCTCAGGACTCCTTTGTAGATCTGGGAGCGGATGAAGCGCGGGTAGGAGTCCTTGCTCATCAGGGTGAAGACGTGCTCCTCGGCCGGCGAGAAGGCGTACCTCCTGGGGAGCGACTCGTCTTGGAGGGAGCGGAGCGTCGCCTCCAGCGTCCGGGAGTCGACGTTCACCTGGCACGGCGCGCCGCTCGCCAGGAACTCGTCGTGGATGTGCCGTGCCTTGTCTTCGACCTGCTCGTTCGTCGAGAACTTGAGGTCCTGGATGGCCATCCAGAAGCGGATGTTCTCGGACGAGAACTCGGACTCCAGAAACGTCTCCAGCACTTGTCGTCCGATCGGATCCCGTACTAGTTCCTGCACGCTAAGACCCCACCGCTTGACGCGTTTCTCCGTGGGAACCTCCACTCTGAAAAGAGCCGCGTGAGCACGGATCGATGATATGTCTTTTCAGGATTTGAATAGGAGAAGTTTCACCATCGGAGGGAGCACAGCGAAAAGAGAAGCACAGATTTTCAACAATAAAGCTGGCCGCTTTTTCCCCTCTAAGAACGCGAGCTTAAACGCCAAATATCGATCGAAAGGCGAGTTCGAAGAGCTTCAGCCTCTCCAGTCAGAAATAGGGTCCACGAAGAAGGAGGAAGCACTTACGTGTCCGTATTTAATACCCATAATGCGGTGTCGTCCGAGATCCAGGGATTGCTCGGCTGACAGGAAGTGATGAAAGGGTCGTAGTCGTGGAGCTGCTCGCACCACGCGACCATCCTGAAGCGAGCCGTGAGGAGGGCCTCCGGGTGCGACTCACGTTTCGCTGGCCTTCATGGCCTTCAGCCAGGGCTTCGTCTTCAGCGAGAAGCGGAGCCTTTCGATCTGCTGCTGGATGTGCTGCGCCGTGCGTCTCCGCAGCCGCTTCTCCACCTTCTGCACGGGCTGCTCGAGGGGGTTCGGCTGGCCGGGCCTCCGGCAGTGCCAGAAGGCGCGCTCCTCGCTGTCGAAGACCGCCTTCTCGATCTTCTTCTTCTCCTTGTGCGACTTGTGCTGCAGATCGGCCTGCGCCTTCACGAAGGGCCACATGTGGCCGAGGAGCTCGGCCAGCCGGTTGTACTCCTCGACCTCGTCCTCGTCGAAGCCGTGCTTTCGGTCGTTGCGCAGGAGCCTCTTGTTCAGGTAGATGGCGTACTCGACGTTGTCGGCCTGCTGCGCGTGCGAGGGCCAGAAGTAGGGCCGCTGCAGCCTGTAGAGCGTGTTGTCGTCGCGCACCACGGACGCGTGCTCGATGACCGGGAAGAGGTAGCCGTGCTGGAGGAGGAGGGTCGCGATGTGGAGCGCCTCCGTAGGGTCGTCCAGCCGGAGCACCTCCTGGAGCGACAGGACGAGCGCCTGACCCGTGAGGGCCTGGGGGCACGCGACCCGAAAGTACTTGTGGGTCCGCAGCGGCGCCATCTCCGCCAGACGCAGCGACAACGCATCCAGCTGAAAGAAGCGCATGTAAACGTGGGAATGGGCCGGGGTTCGGGCCGGGGACTGGGGCTCCGGGAGACGCTAATCGTCCCTGACGACTCTGTCAGCCAATTAGGGCCCAAAGTTTCCAATTTAGTCCTTCAGAGGTGACGTCAAAGTGCGCGGCATCCGAGGTAATTACCGCTCCGCTGACGACGAACTAATTAACAGCGAGGAGACGTCAAGAGTCGTCCGGGGCCACGAACTTCGAGGGTGCCTCGGGAAACAGGCTCTGCCTCGGAATTCGGGTCCCCGGACGGCTACCGACGCCTGTCCGGGCGTACGGTAGGCGAACGGTGCGAGCGATTTTGGGAGGCAGAGGAAGTTTAGCTGGTGTTGACGATGGATGCCATATATCCCCTCCGGCATAGGGGCTAATCATCCCGCTCCACATCCACGCGCTCGTTCTTCGACGACTGCTCGCCCTAATCGGGAGAGGGAGAGGACGGACGAGGGTCGCAAAAAAGAAGCCGAATGCGCAGGGATCGGACGGAGAGAGAACGAGAACGGAGAGAACGAGGATGCCGTGGCGCGTGGGCTCCGCGGCTGCTTGGCCGAGAGCGTGTGGCCCAGCAACTATCGATTGCGAAGTGCTGGAGCTCCGAACTGCCAACTAACCAACATCGACCAAACACATAAACAGCTCCAAATCGGCTGATCACCGTTCGAGTACAGTACCACGGAAGGCCCGGACACCCACGGGGCTTCTGTGGGCCCTTGTCGTGCTAAAGGGAAGCGAAGCTGTGAAGGAAGAAGGGAGTAAAATCAGAAAGAGCGTCAGAATTCTAAAGAAGGAATTGAGGAATCTCACAATCACAGATGAAATAGAATCGCAGCGCAGAGACCTGAAGAAGGAAGGGGACGGAAGGGTCTCGAAGTCGTCGATCAAATTCAGGATAAGCCGGCAGACCGGTGAGAGAGCCACAAAAGAATCGCCAAGGCAATCAGTGATTCCGATAATGGCGCGAATCCAACATGAATGAATGAATAAAGAATGGGGCTGTTGAACGGACGCCGCAGGGTTACTGTACGATCCTTCGAACCAGAAAAAGCGCTTCTTCCACCACTTTACCTTCCCACAAACGAAAAAAAAAATAAAATCTTCCGAGATTTGGGACTTTTCTGAGGCGGTGACCCTCGGGGAGTAACCCAGAGAGGGGGGTGTATCTGCTCGCCTGTCCGATCAGAGCCTACTCGGACTCGTCTTCCCACTGCCTTCGCATCTCATTTGAGTCACACGATGGGGGACAATAATGGAAATATCTACCTTTGCCAGAGTACAGGATGTCATGCCGCCTGGGCGAAATAGCCGCGGATAGAGCGTGCAGACACGAGAGGCTGCCTTGCTCGCACCACACCCATTGAATGATTTCCGAAGGAGCGGAGACACACAGTGCTTTTCTCTCTGTTTCTCTAACCGAGCGACGGGCGCGACATCCCTCGCATCCCGGCAGTCGGGCGTCGTCACAGGCGCCACAAGAATGAGGAGGGGAATCGACAACAGCGCAGGCGAGTACCTATCGCTACTGATCCGGGCCAGGAACTGCGACCTGACTGACCATCCTGCACCAGACTCCGTTGTCTAGACTGTATTTGCACGTGCTGTCTCAAGACGCTGAACACATGTCTACGAGACTACCGTTTGTGTATATAAGCCCACGTGTCTTGCATATCCATAGTCCTTCTGTGGTCCTTCTTCCGTCGATCCTTCCGCCCGGGCATGAGCGAATCCGAGTCGTTTAATCCATACTTTACATTTATTGATACACGCTGGAACCCTTGATTATTAACAACAACCCCCTCATTTGCCCTCGCCCAACTCCTCGTTGATCATATCTTCAATTTCCTTCTCCCAGTTTTCGTCCTTGCCCGTGTCCTCCTTGACCAGCTCGAACTCGGCGATCTCGTTTGCCAGCTCTTCTTCCCAGTCAGCATCTAAGCACTCTGTATATTCGCGAAAGTAGATTTCCACCTACCTTCGCTCTTAATCTCGTCCATTTTCTCCTTCAAAGCGCGAATCTTCTCGCTGCGATCGCTCTCGTCGGAATCCTGAGCCGGAGAGTCGCCCCTGTTCTGATTCTCCTCGCTATCACTGGTTTTGGCTTCTGTCGGATGATCTTCGGGATTCTCATCACTTGGCCGATCGGATTCGGCCTCCTCGCTTCCAGATCCTTCACCCAAAAGGGACTTGCGAATCAGTGAGCACCGGTAGAAATAATTAGTCCAGAACTCCTCTTCCGTCAATCTAAACCAGCGATTGACATTGTGCTAAGCCCCTGAAACCTACTCCTTCGGGACGAGCAAATACCGAATCTTGTTCAGATTAGGGTCGTTCTGCAGCAGTTCCGCGGCGGTCTTTCTGTACTTCTCAAGATCGAACTTGGTGTCACTGGGAGGAGCGCGCAGGAAGTTTCGGGAGTCCAACGAGAGGGCCAGAATCTGCTTCTTGGCAATCGCACTCTCCGGAACATCGTCCCATGGCATTCCACAGACCGAAGACTTCTTCTCCTCGTTTTCCAAGTGCTTTGCGAAGTCCGACTGTTCACGATCAAAATCTCCCAGGAAGCTCTGCTTCGTCTGCTCTTGGACTACATCCTTCAGTTGGAAGGCACTCTCTGCGGCTGTTTGGGCCGCCTTCTTGGCGTACGTTGCAAAGGTCTCTACAGAACGAAGACATAAATCAAGATCCCATGGAAATTACAACTTACTTCCCCAAACAGTGCTGTTTTCCTTCGCCTTATTGAAGAAGTCCGAAACGGAGGGAGGAATGTTCACTGTAGGAATCGGGGCCTCCTCCTTATTCCCATCTCCTGTCTTCTCCTCCTTCTCATTTGCTGGGGCTTCATCCTCAGGAGGAATGTACATCATGGCCGAAACTTTCCTACTCGCCTCGCTCAGCCAGTTCATGCTGCAAGATACGATCTGAAAGAAGGAGATATAATCTAAACATGTAAACAGTTAGAAGTAGCAGGTACAGCATACGGTATTATACAACCGAAGATGGTAATGCCGCCACGTAAAAATAACATTTTACTGGGAGCAACGGTTCAGATTAAATTACAATATATTAAGAACACTTATCACACGAATACACGTCTTAAGTGATCGATAAAGGGCGTTGATTTTGCATTCATGATGGCACACTCGGACATTGTTAAAATTCGTAAAGCACTCGGTTTAGAAGCTCATCAGAAAGGACGAAGTGGAGGGCGTTGGTCGGATGCCACTCCGTGTTCTGAGGCACTGCTCGATGAAGCACCTTCGTTCTCTTCTGGTCGCTGAGGCAGAGGAGTCCACTTTGAAGAGCAGGTCGGCGAAGTCCTGTAGAATGTCGCCTGAAAGGGATTTGGGTGGTAACTTGGAGGACATATGTACTGAATTGGAAGCAGGGCTAGCAGGAAGTGTTTTTTTAATCGTTGATGTTTCTGAATAATCTAAAGTCAAAAGGCCAAAAAACTGGATTTTTGACTGGGATATGGTTCTAAGGATCGATAATGCCAAATGCCCACTGCTGCTTGCAATTAAAGCTTCTAAATAATCTAGATAAGCACCTTTAGAAATTGTAAAATGGGCTCGTAATTTCAAGAGACTGTCCCCTGAACTCAAAAATCGGATTCAGAATCCCTCAGAATCACTCCCAGTTTCAGGAAAGTGTCTTAAAAGACCAAATGAAACGAGCTGGTTACAAAACGCATACCCTGCGACGATCGATGACGTGGTAACAGGTCGGCGAGGAAGTCGATCAGATAATCGAAAACGATTCTGTTGTCTTCCGAAAACCTCTGAACACAGGCCGAACAGAAGGACGGCGATTCGACCTGCTGCAGGCAGAGGCTCGCGACATCACGGGGAATTATAGGATCTGAAAATAGATCGATAAAACCATGGAGAGCGGCGATGCGCCGTCCACGCGCCACAGCTGATTGTGCTCGCAAAGGGCGTGTTTACCTGGGAACGAATCTATGAGCCGCAGGAGAGCCGTGTATACGGTGATCAGATCCACTTCGCCGGCGCCCGTCATGAGCACTGAATGGACCGTGAAAGTTGGCCAACATGGGGCACTTACTGAGTTGCTCGGGGGCTCCACGATCCAACGCGTTTCTTATGGCGACGAAGCCCGAATCCGGGGGAGGGTCGTTCATCTGGATGTTTTCTAGGCCGTTCGCGCGGAGACATTCAACGATTTTCCACAAGGGTGGAGGCACTTTGCTCATCGTCGTTGCTTGTTTGGAGTCCGATGGATCTCGCTGAAACATACAAATAACACACGGGCATTGATGTTCTTTACTCACCAGGTCAATGAGCAGTTCTTCTTCTTGAGGCTTCGGAGCAGGAGCATTCATGAGCTCGATGAAGGAGACCCCGAAGCAACTCTTCTTGTAGTTGGCGAACACTTCCACGAAGGAATCGCCTCCGTCTCGGAGTCGGACCACCAGAATATCTGCTAGGCGGCCCGAGTGCCCGGGCCTTCCGAGCTCCCAGGCAATTTTCTGGTCGATGAGGACCTGCAGGGAGAGATGCACGGCACCACCCTTCATCACGGTCCCACTAGGAGGGGTCACCGAAAGCCAGTTCGGCGAGATGTCATCGTTGCCGGGTCGAGCGACGAACTTGAAGTGGACCGGACAGGCACCCACATTCTCCACGGTGAGGGTCTTCACTTTCGGCTCCATATACCACACGTCCCCGAAGTCCAGCTGCGTATGTGAGAGCCGGACCTTCGGCCTCATGTTGTTAATCCTCCTGTCCGCTTCTCTATTCGCCTCGTCCAGGAGTTTCCTTCGCTTCTCCGCGTCGATCCTCTTCGTCGTAACATGTAGAAGGGACCGAACGGGCTTGTGGTCACTCAGCGTGATGCACTCAATGCTCTCGTAGTCAGAAGCGACCACATGTGTCCCCTCGGACATGACTCTCCACAAGATACGGTCACACCAAGCAGGAGCCCTTCGTTTCTCGCTGGAATCCCAGTTGTTAGTACCCGTGTCGTACTTGTAGGTCGGTTTGAAGTTGATCTCGGGCTCTTGGAAGTCGTGGAATGTGGTCCTGTATAGCTGTTGCTGAAGGAGCTGGTCGAACTGTAGGAGACTCCTGAAGTTCCCCGTGCTGCATTTCAAACGAATCGTCTCATTCGTGATGTTCGGAGGAGTCGATAGACGGTAGTTGAGGTCTCCGAGCCATATAATGAGATCGTGTTCGTAGATGCTGGAGCTGTCCGAGAAGGTTAGTTGAGATATTTCACGATAGTCCTTAAATTTTAATTACGGTAGGCAATACTCCACGAAAGTACCTGGTTTCTCCTCTCCAGTTCGTTTCCTGCGGCTAGATGGGAATTGATGAAGCAGATGGTGGTGTCGTTGATCTTCATGCGGATTGCCACGCCACCTTTATTGCCGAACTTCAGAAACCCCGTCGGGACGTAGTTGGACATGATCTCGCCACATGGTGTGGCTCCGTCTATCCGCTGGTAGACGACCAGGAAGATCCCGACGAGTTTGATGCTGTGTACCTAAACCCAGTGGACGAGCAGTTGTTTCGAGTGGAGTTACCTCGGTGTACCCACGAAGAGACTTGCAGATGGCGGAGAGCCACTCAACCTGCTTGGTGTTGCTGTCCTTGACGTACGTCCCCAGCGCGAGGTCCATCTCCTGGAGGCCGACCACGACAAAGTCCGGTGCGGCATCTTTCCTCGCGAACCATGGCTGCAGGGCGCCAGGCGACGACGGGGGCGACTTTCCGTTCACATTGAAGGTGGTCACCAAGATGCGCACGTCAATGAACTCACAGAATCTGGAAAATCTTATAGTTAGCAATGTGGCTTGGTGGGAGCAATTTTATCTTTTGCTGTACCTATTAACGTACAATTTAGTTTGCACCCTGTGAGAAAGAACTCTCGAGTTCAGGGTCTTCCTGTTTTCTTCTCCAGATAAGCCTCTAACGAATCAAAAGAGTTGAAAAATAGAAGGAATTGTCCAGCCACATATTCCGAAAAAATACTACTGTCCCACCTCGGCTCCCATTCGGAGAGGACACTATCGACGTGGAGATCTTTTCCGGGGATGTAGCCGTTCGTCGAGTTGTCGTAGAAAGTCATCGCTGTCAGCACGCGTGGACGCCCATGCACCTCTGAAAACGTGGATCCTCGAAATCAGATATGTTAGAAGTGAAAAGCGGAAAAGGTCCAGCTTTTCCGCTTTGTGGGACAGATGTGGGAGATCGAATGAGTAGACAAAGACTAGACAGAAACTGTAGACAAAAACTAGACAAAATGTAGACAAAAACTAGACGGAAGACGTGGACAAAAATTCTCCAAAGTTACGAAGAAGAACTCGTTTCATCGACCCGTCGCAATTATTTCCAATTTTCGATCCTTTCTGTTTATGCAAACGAAACGATCGAGGCGACAGCGATAAGCGCGTCGCTGCGCCTAAGCGCAAATAAACGCGCGAGAACTCGAAGTGCGCTACGACCTTCCGAGCACTGCGCAAGATACCTGTGGTAACCGTAAAAGGCTTCGTTTCCATTAACGTTTATGTTGAATAAATAGTTACACAGACAGGTTACGCACAAGCACTACAGACTGGAGACAAATCATACAAGACGAGAGATCCAACCTTATTTCAGAGGATTTACAGTGACGGCACAAATGACAACATGGGAAGATCTGAACAATTTATGGAAATATACACAGCACAGTGCAAAAAAAAAGTTAATTCACAATATCAGTATCGTCGTTGTGTGCGAGGTTGCGATCCTTCAGGAAACAGCTCAATGTAGCGGTTTGCTGAAATCAATAGCTTAATCGAATGTAAGAGGCGGTGAACATACCCATGTTGCGGCGATCGAAGCTGAGAGCGTCGTCCAACTCAGCTTTAGAGTAGAAGTCGACAATCGCCTCACCACTTGGACGGCCGGTCTTTTCCTTCAGGATGTCAATTTTCGCAGGTCGGATCGGGTTAAAGAAGTCGATTATGTCCTGAACAGTGGCTTGGTACGGAAGGCCCCGCATGCGGATGGACAACGACGATGACATCATTGGCGCCGCTGGTGAGGGCATGGCGTAAGGTGAGCGGGTCATCCGAGCATCGGCTCCCCAGGCGTTGCTCATTCCATTGCCACGTCTTGGACGCATAGGACCACCGACTTCGCGACTGTAGCCACTATCATATCCACCCATGGCGGCAGGACCGTTTCGGTCCCAGATAGGGGGAGACGAGTAGTCCCAACCGGGCTGGCTGTGTGCCCCATAGCTCGCATAACCTCCTGTATTTGCGGCTGGTGACCAGCTCTCATGAGCATAAGTTGTACCTTGCGGGTCGGAATATCCCCAAGCAGCATTCCGTGCCTGCGACTGGCTTGAGTAAGGATCATCCATAAGTCCCCTTGGAGCCTCTCCATAGGCTCCATAGCCACTACCTCCATAACCGCCGGCATATCTGCTTGGCATATCATTTGGTGTCTTAATCGCCCATTCCATGTCGTTTTGGTTAGATGGGAAAACTTCGATGTATCTGCAAGGATTCTCATGTTTTAAAGAACGCCGCCGAAATTTTACCTATGTTGAATGTTCTGCTTGTTTCTTTCCAGCGCACGAGTTCCAGACTCGGCATCGGCAAACACAACGTAGGCCTCGCCCTTCCCGCGCCCAGTGATCTCGAAAGGAAGGACTACGCCATTGGGCACAATATTCAGTCCATCAAAGAATCGAATGATTTCTTCCTTTGTACATCCATAAGGTAAGCCACGGAGTCGCACCACAGAAGCTCCAAGGGGAGAGACAAAAGAACTACCACCACCCGGAGGAGGCCGACTTCCTCCATACCCACGAGGTTGCT
Source organism: Steinernema khuongi (assembly GCA_016648015.1). Classification (NCBI taxonomy): domain Eukaryota; kingdom Metazoa; phylum Nematoda; class Chromadorea; order Rhabditida; family Steinernematidae; genus Steinernema; species Steinernema khuongi. The sequence goes on along the minus strand of JADLIF010002303.1, from coordinate 34,165 downwards.
CCATCTCCGCTGATGTCGAAGGGAAAACCTAGAAACGTCACGTTAGGAAGAAGTATTTCCTCTTATGATATGGATTTAAAGCCTGATTTTGCCCAAAACCGACTGACACCTGAGCAAAGAAAGACAACTCCTCCAACGCCCAGCCGAATTTCCTCTCCAAAAGCCTCTATGTATAAGTTAAATAAAAAACCAAACCACCAACTTCAACATAACGGTTTCCCAAGGTTTCCCGGTCTTTCGACATTGCAATTCCGTAGCCCTTCTCATCACTAAACTGAACGTAAGCCTCGCCACTTGCTCTACCCTCCTTTGTTTTTGTTAGCACCACTTTAACCATAGATTCCGCCGCAACTGCAATATGTAAATGATTAGCTACATAACGACCAGGGGGTGACAAAATGGGTGCAGCTGAATGGAGCGGGAAGGAACCAGGAGCCACCGCTTCTTCAATGCCAACAAGCCTCCACTGCCCCCCGTTGAGTAACCTTACCTCCGAAGAACACCCTCAGATCTTCTTCAGTACACGACCAAGGAAGGCCACGACATCTAACAACGTAAGATTGAGCCATCTGAAAGGAATCCCGTGTTATTGATCCGTCGGCTACAGAACACTGTTGGCGCGCAGAGAATGTCCGCAATTCGTATCGTTGAAATCGATAATAACTACGAAAACAGGTGTAAAGACACAATATATGTCAGTATCGCTTGTTTTGCGACACTTCCCGGAACGTGAGCATCGCTCCGCATCGCAGCAGCGCGTCGCTCTGACCGCGTCGCAGACTAGTGACGCGCGGCACCACTCGACCAACCGCGTTGTAGTACGGTCGCCAAAATGCAGTTCCTTCCTTGCAAGACCTCCTCGAGCTCACATGTGCTCTGCTCTGCCTTCGACCTCCGCAATGAGTTGCAAAGTGAATCCCAGCCACAAATACAGCGTCAAAGTGCAAATTCCAGCAGAAAGTGTAAAACGTGTTCCGAACTGTGAATGCAGAACGAGTAGGCTCCACATGATACCCTTTTACATATGCGCTCTACACGCTTCCGATGGAATGTCAGACCCGATGAGACAAGTCTCGTCTAGAGTCCACAGTCTAGACGGCTTTCAGAATTAGCAGACGGACCGGACCTGAAGCGGACGTGCAATAAAATGGATCGCGCCGTAGCGAACGTGAGAAGACTTGCACTTTTCAAATATACAGACGGTAAAATTTGAACTATCGTGGCAGGACACTCGATGCAGCCCATTCCAAACACATCGCTCTCTGATTCGCGTCGTCGTACTGTGTTTCGAAGGCTTGCTTGAGTCTCCTCTGCCGGCTTTTTGCTTCGCAGAAATACCCCCTGAGAATGCTGTCCAAAAGACTTGTTGCCACCGTCGGTCAGACGATCAAGGTAAGTATTGCGCTTGTTTTCTGTAGGAAATTCATGTTTTACTTTGCAAAATCTTGACTTCGCTAATTATTCACGAGAAACATGTAACATTGCAATCCCTTTTAGAGCCAACATGCTCTGTCCACCAGCGCCCGCCAGTTCGCCTCTGGCTCGGAAGTCTCGAAGATCCTGGAGGACCGAATCCTCGGCCAGGAAGTCAGCGTGAACCTCGAAGAGACCGGAAAAGTCCTGTCCATTGGTGACGGTATCGCCCGCGTCTATGGCCTCAAGAACATCCAGGCCGAAGAGATGGTGGAGTTCGACTCCGGAATGAAGGTGAGCAGTAAAATGGCGGGAACAAGTGTTCATGTTGTTGCTTCAGGGAATGGCCCTCAACTTGGAGCCCGACAACGTCGGTGTTGTCGTCTTCGGTAACGACAAGGTTATCCGCGAAGGAGACACCGTCAAGCGTACCGGTGCCATCGTCGACGTCCCCGTCGGAGAGGGCCTCCTCGGCCGCGTCGTTGACGCTCTCGGAAACCCCATTGACGGAAAGGGACCCGTCGCCAGCAAGCAGCGATCCCGTGTCGGAGTCAAGGCTCCCGGTATCATCCCCCGTCTTGGTGTCCGCGAGCCTATGCTCACTGGTGTCAAGGCCGTCGACTCGCTCGTCCCCATCGGCCGTGGACAGCGTGAACTGATCATTGGAGATCGTCAGACTGGGTAAACAACAAAGGCGTCGTACAGAAGATTATTTCATTCGTTTAGTAAGACCGCCATTGCCATCGACACCATCATCAACCAGAAGCGTTTCAACGACGCCAATGACGAGAAGAAGAAGCTTTACTGCATCTACGTCGCCATCGGACAGAAGCGATCCACCGTCGCCCAGATCGTCAAGCGCCTCACTGATGCCGATGCCATGAAGTACACCATCATCGTCTCGGCCACTGCCTCCGATGCCGCTCCCCTCCAGTACCTCGCTCCCTATTCCGGATGCGCCATGGGAGAGTTCTTCCGCGATAACGGAAAGCACGCCCTCATCATCTACGACGATTTGTCCAAGCAGGCCGTCGCCTACCGTCAGATGTCTCTCCTTCTCCGCCGTCCCCCCGGTCGTGAGGCCTACCCCGGAGATGTCTTCTACCTTCACTCCCGTCTTCTCGAGCGTGCCGCCAAGATGAACGAGACCCTCGGAGGTGGATCTCTGACTGCTCTCCCTGTCATTGAGACCCAAGCTGGTGATGTGTCCGCCTACATTCCCACCAACGTCATCTCCATCACTGACGGACAGATCTTCCTGGAAACCGAACTGTTCTACAAGGGTGTCCGCCCCGCCATCAACGTCGGTCTTTCTGTCTCCCGTGTCGGATCTGCTGCCCAGACCAAGGCCATGAAGCAGGTATGTGGAGAATCCCTAGAACTATCTTATATGATTGATTTATAGGTTGCCGGTTCCATGAAGCTCGAGTTGGCCCAGTACCGTGAGGTCGCCGCCTTCGCTCAGTTCGGATCTGATCTTGATGCTGCCACCCAGCAGCTCCTCAACCGTGGTGTCCGTCTTACCGAGCTCCTCAAGCAGGGACAGTACGTGCCCATGGCCATCGAAGAGCAGGTTGCTGTCATCTACGCCGGAGTCAAGGGACACCTTGACAAGCTCGACCCCTCTCTGATCACCAAGTTCGAAAAGGAATTCCTCGTGCACATCCGGTCCAACTGCCAGGATCTCTTGAAGACCATCCGCGAAGAGGGCCAGATCTCGCCTGACTCGGACGCCAAGTTGAAGGAGCTCGTTACATCTTTTTTGGCCGGTTTCAAGGCTTAGGAAAATAATATTTTGTGTAGTTAACGTTTTATGTCCATTCTGGATGTGAATACACGATTGTTAGAGTTACAGATGTAAAATTAAAGTGTTCCTCCTGACTGTGAATCGTATAGTACGAGGAATGTTCCTGGAGATGGGCTTGGGTGGGTTCATCTGTATGAGCCATAAGCGGACGTTGCTTCTGCGAGGATCCAACCACTTCTCGGTGGTTTGTTGTTGGAATCGCCATCTGATGATCTTGAGGCATCATGGGGTCCATTTGCGGATGACGCAGCATCATCATCCACTGATGGTGCATGGGTGATGGTTCTGATGATAGTGCATCAGAATCTTGTGGCAGATCGATGTGGATTAAGGAAGGGGCTGAACATAGTTTTCTTTAGGCGCCGCGGTGCCATCGACTAGTGGCACTAGAAGACTGAATCCGAAAATTACGACCTTGGCGATTTGTGGGTAGTTAGACATGCCTATCTGATGATAGTGTATCATCAGCTACTAATGGTGCATGACCGCCTCCATCGGAATGTGGATGATCGCCATCGGATGGTTCTGGTATGGTGCTATCGGAATGCGGCCGTGGCGATTTGTGGCAGCTGGGACATGACATCTTCAAGGACACTCCTAGACGGGCTGTTTCCTAGACGCGTATAGCTGTCTCCTAGACACACACGCACAGACCGACCCCTTCGTAGGTTTCGCCGTTTCTGATGGTGCATTGAATGGTACTGCACAGCCATCCAGTTGTGGTGAATCGCCTCCATTGGAATGGAATTGCGAGGGGCGGACACTAGTGGAAGGGACGGTTCGGATGAGTCCGAAGGCCAGGCGTGTCAATTGAAGATTGGTAAGGCAAGCCTTCTGTATCGATGGCATGTCTCTCCTCGGAACGCAAATCCAGGGAAAGCAACAGAAGATGAGCGAAGATGTGTTCAGCCCCTGTGGTAGATCGATGTGGATTAAAGACGGGGCTGACCATAGACTTGTCCACTTTAGGCGCCCCGGTGCCATCGACTAGGTCCATCGATCACTCCCATCCAGATAGCGTCGCCATTGGCATTGGAAGACCGAATCCAGGACAGGGAGAACCTCGAAGATACTGTGTATCGGCTGTGTGTATCGCCGCTTGAAACAAAATACTTGACTTCTTCAGTTTTATTATGTCACATGGCATTTTACATTCAAGGTTAACAAATTGAGAATCAAGCACTTCAATAACACTTCACATTCGCCATCGTCCGCTGCTCGGCACAGGTGGTCGGTTCTGAAACTCAAACCTCACTATCACATAGAACATCACAAAACATACTCTGCTCCTGAATGATTTCTGACGGCTCCCAAAGGGGGTCAGAGGTGCCGGCTTCGGGTTGTAGCTGACCACATCACGCCAGCTCGGAAGCTGCAGGAGAGCCTCCATCGCATTCACCAGGTCGCTCTTCTCCAGCATCGGGTTGCCGAAGACCGCGGGAGTCAGCGCCTTCGCAAGTTCCTTCGAGTCCATCGCGTTCACCTAAATTTCAGTCTTAAGAGCTTGCAGGAGCCAAGTAGGAGTACATTGCGGTTGGCTATCACACGTTGCCAGTGGAGGCACAGGAACTGCAGCGTTTCCTGGTTTGGGATAGGGAGTTCGCGGACTATCTGCTCCAGCACAGATTCGTCCGCTGCCGATGTCACGAACTCGATCGCCGAACTGATCGGAATGAGCGGATCCTGGAAGCAAACTAGAGATAAGGAAGGAGAGCTCGGCATCTTACCCTAAGGTCGGCCAGGAAGCGTTTCAAGCATCCACTGAGGATGCCGGCGGTGTTGTGGTCCAGTTGGTGGAAGCTCTTTCGCACCTTCAGTTGATTAAGCAGGTCCGTTACCAGCTTTTCTGACCTGAAAGAAGATACATTCCCGGCCTGAACACTCGTGGCTTACGTCCTCAGTTTGTAAATGCGCTTCGCGTGTAGATGACAGTTATCTAGCGCGGTAACCAGGTGGATGATCACGTGCGGGATCATGGGAGAACATGGCGGGCAGAGGTCCGCGAGTCGCGGTTTGAACTTTGAGGGGTCTCCTTTCGTGACCGGAGGGGCGGAATGGCGAGGCGCACAGGGCAAGGACGTGCCCTCCTTGCAGGATGTGTGGCACACCACCTTACAGCCTGGAAAGTCATCGATCAGGAGGTCAAAACACAGAAGGAGGTCACTTACAATGGCACTTGAGGGCATTCGACCGAAATCCGAACGCCTTCCCACAAACGTCGCAGGCATCTCGGAGGAAATTCCGCTTCGCCGCGAACTCGTGACGACGAGTTTGAATGTCATCGACGGTGAAGCTGCACTCCGGTCTAGTAGGCGAGGACTCCATGATCCTTGTTCTGAAATGAGGCATAAAACAAAGGGGATTCGAGCCCAGAACACACATATCGTTGACACTGCTTGCGATGCCGAAGCGGCTCCGGTTCTGCTTGGGAGTGAAGCGACCATCATTCACTTGATTGTCGTCGTCTTCACTGTCACTGGTGTCCAACGATCTCATGTCGAGCTGAAAGCACACACCAGTAGGCTGGGAAGATTGTCAGGCACTTACCACATTAGGCTCCGAGATAGATCGACGAAGCTTGCCCATTCGGCGAGTGTTCTCTTTGTCTTCGTATGGCGCCGCTGATAGCTTACACCCTTTAGTGTTGATCTGAAAAGGGGAAGTCACTAGCGCTCTGGAACGTGGCGACAAACCGAGCTGAACGGGTTCTCGAGGATGAAGTCGATGGAGCGTCCCGTGTTCCCGAGGACCGACTCGTCCGTGTAGCTGATTCCGTCGTTGTTCTCCTCGGAGGTTTGGAGCGTTGAGATGGACTTCCTCGCCGGTCGCTGTTCGGCCTAAACGACTCTCGAATAGATTCACAACAAAAAGGAGAACTTACCAGCATCTTCCTGAGCTCTTCATTGGTCGCCTCCAGTTCAACGACCCTCTGCCTGCTAGCGCTAAAACACACCCATTGAATCTCAACAAAGCAAGTGTCCACGTACAAGAGTTCATCCCGCATCTGCGCGTACCTTCTCGCCGAGGTCAGCATTCCGTTCTGCAGGTCCAGCAGTTCATCTTCTGAAATCATACGTTTTACAGCGCCAGAAGATGGGAAATTCTCACCGAGGTGTACGGTGTACTCCGCGTAGTGATCGTTGAGATCCTGGATTTGCTGGAGCTCTACCGCCAGGTTCCAATCGTACCTGGACATGACTCCTGAAGATGAGACGTTAGAGCGATTATGACAGCACCGACTAGTAGTTGAAAGCACGCTCATCAACGAAGCGGGATCGCGATAAAGGCAAATGCTCGGGGAAACACGGAAGTTCTTAGCTCTTCTTAGCTCCAGATTGGACATGACAGTGACCGAACAGATGTGTTGGACCTGGCCGTCACAAAGGGCGAATGATTTCATCAATGAAGCGGGACCACGATAAAGATAGAGAAGGAGTGCTCGGGGCAACACTCGGGAAGTGCTTAGCATCAACGCGCATAGCCATGGTTCGTGTTTACCAAAGAGACCGAGAGATAGTAGGATAGCAAGCAACCCTGACAGATACAAAGGAATTCGCAGTGCGATTCCAAGTGCTTCCGCGCTTAAATCACAATCTCGCCACAATCACGGGATAGAATTCGCCCGTCTCCTTCAGCTGCTTGAGTTCTTTCCCACTCAACCTATCACTCTCGCTCGTTCTTCTCAGTACGGTGCTGGAACCTCCGGTCGGGAGGTACCGAATGCGAAGATCGAAGAAGAGAGGAGGAGAAGGGCGACATGAACAGGACAGGGTCTCGACACGATTTGCGGGCGGGTGTTTCGTCCATAGGCTTCGGCCAAACCTTGTCCCCGCCAAGGTTCTTCGGTGGATCTAGAAGTAGCGGACGTGGATTTCATGGTACACGACAGAAAGCGGACAACCTTGGCGATGTTCCGCGACGATTTTGGACCAAGTCAGCTAGCTACGGTCGCCCAAGAAGGAAGAAATGAAGGAAAACGTTAGAAGACTTTTCACTGAATACTCTGAGGAATGTAGTGGCTTCTCTGGGTTGTCCTTTCACATGAAGGCTGTCCACGTTGAACCACAGAAGAGCCACTCTTGACCGCAAGCCATCTGTGCAGATCCTGCTTGAGAGCTCCGGCTTCTCCACATGCTGACCGCGACAGGAGTGATGCAGCTCGTGGATTCAAAATGGCCACGCGGTACGCCTTTGGAGTTCTCCTCAAGTTGGATCGGAAAGTCGATCTTTAAGCACCCTGGTCACCTACTACGCAGTGGCACGGAGAAGCTGGTCTTAAAGGCGATATCCAGCCGGGCCAGGGCAGAGGAGGAGCGCAGGCAATTGCTTTGAAAACCGGTTTCTCTGGTTTAAACTTTCACAGGTTTCCTGGCACAAGGTAACCTGTTCCTATTCAATCTGATCTCTCGTCTTCTGGTGTACAAGGCCGTGATTCACTTATTTTCCCCCTTTGGCTCTATCTAGGCGAGCATCAGTAGTCGTCGCTTCCTATCATATTCGATTCTCCTTTCCATGGCCTGTCACTTGGAGCCAGAGATTCAGAAACAGCCATCAACAAAAAACCTGAAAATGATCGTGATTCACCTTCCACCTACTTGTGCTTCCAGCTGGACAAACATCGATCTTGTTTAGAGTTGACTCCCCTTTCTTATCTTTTCCGCTTCCAAGCTCCAAGCATCACAAAAAAGCGTTGAATTCTCTACAAAACACGACGGTGCAAAGGTGGGTGCTGGCCTGTGGTATGATTTTGTTTTTAGGGGCTCCAGTGGAGTCTTTGATTCGTCGGGCTTTTTCCTTCAGTACACTCTAGGCTGTCCGGTCCATCGGATCAAAATGTGATCGATGGCTCTGGAATTTCAGTGGTCATTACTTCTTATCCTCTTTCGAGAAGGTTCCCTACAGGGACGCTTTAATCCATTGGTAGGGAACCGAGGGTTGAGGTCCAGAAGCCTAGGCTAATCGTATACTTGGAATATTCTTGAATTTTGGGAACATAGGAGTGCTTTTGCCGATGACGAGAAGAATATTCACCTTTATTTCCCCAAACTAGTGCCCCTGAATGTGCCCTGTAGTCGCAAGATGCTTGGCTCCTCTGGTTCCTGTTCGAAAGCGTAAAGCGATCGGAACCAAGATCCCCAGCGCTGTAATGTCCCTGTCACCAGTCTGCCTACTTCTTCCAAGGGCGCCCCGGCCGAAGATCGGTATTTCAGAGGCCACTAAGGGCGTCGGTGGAATGCGAACGGGTCCTTAGTCATCGGCCGAGGGTGGACGACTTTGAACTCTCGGCGAGCATTTGTCACCCCCTGGGTAGACTCTAGAAGCGGACGGCCCGGAGCCGTGAGGGCCCTCGACGGCCCGCCCGCCGTCGCAATTTATATTCATCTTCGCCTCTATTGATCGTCGACTTTTCCTCTCCGCGGCGGCGCTCAGTTTGGAAACCACGTCCCGGCTCGGCCCTCCGGCGATCGTCGATCGGGATCCGCGGGCACCTCGTTGTTACAATGATTTATCTCGACGCCGCTCCGTCAAAAACTCTCCTCCACGCAATTGTCACTTTTACGCCCCTCAAACGCAGTTCCGCGTCGAGAAGAAGCGCCCTCCGCTAATTGAGGCCCACGCCCCCGAATTGGCTCAATTGCGACGCGCCCTACCTGACGATTGCTTCTGCGCCGCTCCCTCGCCGCGAAGGCCTGGAAGGTCGTTGGCTGGGAGGGATTAGGCAAACGCGTTTCGCTTCTTTAAGGGGCCTCTCCTTTCCTCCCGTTCTTCTCGGCCCTTTCAGAAGCTGTAGTGGGTGAGATCTTTGCAGTCAAAAAGCACGCTGCTGAAGGACTCTGGATCCGCTGCCGCGTAACGTATTTAACAACATAATCTATATTTTATAACGAAATCACTGGAAGTGTCGAAAAGCACGTAGGCTTGGCGCGCATCTGCTTTCTTTGGAGGAGTAGCTTCTTTTGGAGGAGCGGCTAAAGCAGAGACGGAGTGCTAAAATCCAAGTTTAAGCCTCTTCGTTTCGTTGTTGTCAGGAAGGAGGCTTAGCTACTTGTGTTCCATGGTGTAGTGAATCGGGCCCTTTAATGTTTTTGTCCTTTAATGCCCTCTGATAGTGCTGAACTCAAGACCCTTCCTTCATCTTTCATCTCTTTCCCCCATCCTGATGAGCTCCCTGAAACTTACTGTGTACTTTCTTATTCGTCTCTACGATTACCGAAGTACTTAAGTTTACCATCTCTAGGAAGAAGACCCCCCAGAAGATGTTTAAGATCTCCAGAAGGATCAAATTTATTACACATTTGCACCTCTGCAGATTCATTTTTTTCCATTTCCTCCCGAACGTCTCCGAAGCCTTTTTCTGCGGAAACTATTATAGAAGAAGCTGCGGCTGAAGGGCTCTGGATCTGCTGCGGCGTAACTTATTTAATATTCCCGAAATCGCTGGAATCACGTAGGCGCGCATCAAGGCGATAATTGGAAGGGGCGTTGCTTGATTCGGGAGAAGTAGGGATGGGATTTTGCAGCCAGAAGAAACCGATCTTGTCATTATCCACTGATCGACCTTGAGATGCCCAGGAAAGGAGAGATTTCCAGCTATAAGATCAAGGCAGAAGGAGAATGTGGAGGGAACTGACCTCTACTTCTGGCATTCTCGGGATTCCAAGACCTATCTCCTTTGTCCTCTCCCAATTCTTCCTTTAGTACATGTCTAATGGCGACAATGAAGTACCCCCTGTCACGATGAGAGACAAAGATCCCTCGGAATGTGAGGAATGCCTCCTCGTCCTGGGAGTGCCAGGACCAGAGGGCCCGGGCAATCCTTCGCAGAGCTCCTTGGGCCTCTCCCTCTCCCATGCACTCGCCCGAGTCTCCCGAGAGCCTTAAAAGGCGATTTGGGGACCGTTCCTCCCCCGAGCTCCCAGGGGCCCCAACTCTTCAACCGAAAGCAATTTTACATTGATTTATCGAATCGTCCGCGGATTTCGCCTCGCGGCTTCGTTTGTTTACTCGTCGCGGCGGGACGCGGCCGCGGCCCGAACCCGGGGGCGGGAGCGGGGCGTTCCCGACCGTCCGGGGGCATCGATCGGCCTCTGCCCGGGCGCCCAGCGTTCCCGTGCGCGTTTTTCTCTTCGCTCGGGGACCGCGGAAGTCGCGGCGGGACTCCCGCAGCGCCAATCTGCGCAGACGGCGCTTTCGGACGCGTGGGAGACGTCTCCATTAAACAAAGGGGAGACTGGCCGGCGACGTCTTGGAGCGGAAGAGTTGGCTTCTGGTGCCGGCCTGGGTGGTCCTGACGGGAAAATTGGGGTCGGGGACAGGTGCATTCGTGTCTTAAGGGTGCTATTCTACGTTTTTTTTGTTCTCGTTGTATTTGGTTTTGGAAAAAATAGAGAAGACAAAGACAAAACAAAACCAGGAAAAAGAAACACGATAGTTCCAGCGCGTTTAGTACGCTGCCCGGCTTCTGCAAAAGGTCAAACTGTAAAAGGAATGAAATGTCAATTCTCTGCTTTCTCAAGGGAGCTGAAAGTTGCGAGTTGCTCATAGTTCATACAAACCCCAGTGGTGTCCGTCATTTTAAGGCTATTTGTTGTTGCTCTTTTTGAGGACCGTTCCCAAAAGAGTTTTCAGAAAACTTACAATCCTGTACTTTAAGAGAATCTGAATTCCTCTAATATTGCCTGCGTAATCGGTGCTATCCTTACCTTCCTCAAGCGCTTAACTTCTGAGTAATTTGCTCCAGAACTTTACCCTTTTCATCGTCCTCGTACTTTCCTGTTTTTAGGTTTTTTTGGGTTCAGGCCTCTTTTTCACGAGCTTCTCTGATTCTCCTTTTATAGCCATAAACTTCAGAATAAACCATGGCACACCTTAACTTCTAGATTTACCTCAAAAGTATGGGCCTCCTCCCTCGTTCTCTCCATTAGAACCTCTCCAAAGGCTATTGGACTTTGGCCTTCATCTCTCTCTCTTCGCAATGAACTCCTTCAGCTCCAGACCGTCACCCTGAATTCTAGAATGCATGGCATTTGTGATTCCCGCGTCCAAACAAGCGTGGGAAAACCTAAAGGCCGCGTGTCTGGCATCCTTCTCAAAATTCGTCTCGACACGCGACGTCTCGAAATTCGCTTTTCGCCTGAAGGGTGCCAAGGAGGCGGTGCCACCCTTAGAAAAAATGCTCGAGGTCCTTCTTGGCGGTCGGCTCTTGGGCCTTCATTAGGCGCCAAATCAATAGAGACAAAACGGGGATTTCTGTTTATAGTAAATACGCCGCTTTCCTGCCGCGACTAATATTGAATTCTCAGCGGCGAAGGCGACGAAAACAGGCAAGAGCACCTCGGAAATCGTCACTTTGCATTCTTGAGACGTAGAGGCGGGCCGAGATCGGCCGCGCGGCTCTGTAGAGGCGAGATCCGCGGTGGGAGGCGATCGCTCGCGTTCACTGCCGTGATAATCGAAGAAAAAAGATGGGAAATTAGAGGATGGGAGAAGAATTCCGCTGGATTTTTGGCGGTCGGTGATTGAGCTTTGAGAACCTTAGGTATAGGCCCCAAATGTTGCCTTCCTGCTCCATCTGAGTCATCATTAAAGGCTCCTTAAAACGGTCCACAACGTCCTATCTAGGCCAGCTTCCCAGCCCTCCAATGTTGCCGCTCGCGCGCTTCCGAGATATCGCCCAGCCTATTAAAGACCCTCTTCTGGCTTTGTTATTCCCAGCGGTCGTCTCCTCCAGTGATTATGAGTCCCGCCGTCGCCGTCTTCTTTGTTTACGCCCTCTCGCGCGTTCGTCATTTGCGTTCCAATCAAATCAAAATCCCTCAGAGATGTTTTGACGTTGGGAAATAACAATTGGAGATGATGACGTGAAGGTGGGCCGGACGGCGCCTCTTCCACGTCCCGGCCCGCACTTTCCCCGCTGTAATCTCCCAGCCCGGGCCATCTGCTCCTGCCATACTTTTGTTTGTTTAGGCGATAGCCGACCTGTGCCGCTCCTAAAACGGAGATGCTTCTCGGGAGCAGTGTGTGGAACACGAGTTCTCAAGTAGCTGCTGTTCTGTGGTCTTGATCAATGACAACCCCTACCTTCTAGTCCACTCGTGTTTTCTTAAGACAAGTGTGGCTGTGGCCCGCAGGTTCTATGACTTCGTGTCCCTGCAGCTGTTCTTATTCAAAGTAGTCGTTCCGGGACGTGATTAGGGATTATATTGCAGGTTTATTACGCGTCCAATGCACTTATTCTGAGATTATCACGTTCTGTTCCGCCCTCCTTCCATCCCCTACCGATTCCTTCGTTCAGATTCCGCCCGGCATGGCGACGACTACGGTAGCGGTGTCGCCGAGCTCCTCGGAACTGCACCACCGGCCCTTCGGCGGAAGTCCGCCGGACTACCACCACCTGCACGAACCGGCGGCGGCGCTCCGCTCCACGCCACAGCAGATCCAGAAGTGCATCTCGATCGACCTCCTGCAGGCGACGCAGCGCGAGGCGAACTTCCTGCGGATGATCGACCGGAAGGCGCCCGTGCTCTACGACCCCGCCGTCGTGGAGAACGCCATCCGCCGCTACGAACTCTTCTGGCTGCCCATGCAGGTCGGAATTTATGGGTTCTAAAGTGTCTCCGAAACCCTCAACCATCTCTGTCAGGGAGCCAAGGAGGGCTTCTGACAAATAGCGCCTTAAGTAGAGCCTTAAGAGGTCAATCCATCCGAGTCCTCCGCGCGAAATGCCAAAAACGAAGCCAATTAGAGGGAGGACTGCTTGAGGAGTCGGGCGCATCAATAATTAAGGGGCGACGGGAACGGGATGTGCGAGGGAGTTCGTCGAAGGACTGCGTCTCAGGAAGCTCTGAGAGTTGAGGGGTAGGGTGGGGGAGGAGAAGAAGGAGCTTGGACATATTTGGTTGGGTAATCAAGGAGGCAGACTTTTGGGGTCGATGAGGGTATCCTTTGAAGGAATAGATACCGTAGTTTGATAAAAAGTCGCATACTGACACCGATTCCCTCGGAGGGTAAATCTCAAAAGGTGCCTAACTTCTGTCCTGCCTAACTCTCCAAGAAGAGTATCCCTGCCTGGCAGGCCTCCCCAATCGCTTCCTTCTTTCAACTCCGCTCTCTCGGCCATCACGGACAAAAAGTTTGATTTCCACTCGGCCCGCTCTCTCGCGAGCCTCTGTAGTAGATACTTTTTTCGAGCGCACTCCATCGCATTCCATTTGTCACTCCATTTGCAAAGAGGACACATCAATCCACTTCGGTTTTTGCCGGCGGCGCCTAAAATAAACTCCGCTGGCGCCGTCCTTCAAACCGCACAAATTGACGAGGCGGAAGGACAATTGTCTTGGAACTTAATTTGCAGCGCCGAGGGCGTCAGAATCCGATAGCCCGCGGGACATCGATTTCCGCGCCGAGGCGGTGCCGGAAGTCGATTTTCATCAGCTAAAACATTCAACGCCAGGGTTTAATTAAATGTGTTTAGGCCGAGAAACCCGATATCAACAGGATCCCGCCGCTCGACGTGCACTGGGTGTGGCACACGCACATGCTCTCGCCGACTCACTATCAGGAGGTAATTGGGAAACCCGAGAACACGAGACAAAGGACGCACACCCTTGAGGGCTTACGGTAGCGGTTAGGGTGCGCGAAAAGCCACTTCCGGGGAAGGGAGTGGGGATGAGGGGAGAAGCAGAAAGGAAGGGGGACGAGTGAGGCAGAAGAAGGGCGTACACATCCATTACGGATAGAAGGACGCGTGTAGAAGGTACCTAATGAATTTGATTCACTTTTGATGCAGAACTGCAGAACTACTTCACGCAAACCTCGGGTCCAGGCAGCAGCAGTACATTCTATAAAAAATGCCAAATTCCACTCTCATCTCCGACCAATCTGGTGGCGCTTTTGGCCAGGTGCCAGGTTCGATCTGGTCCCACGACCGTCCATGACCGTTCTTTTTCCCACTCCTTTGATAGGCATCTAGAGAAGAGTCCATATAGGCTGGAATAACACTACTTCCTAGAAGAAAGCTGAAAACAAGGAAGTATACAGTCTCCCTGGAGTTTGTATCCAATCTTCATCAGCTGATACAAAATGAGATATTTGTCACGACGTTGAACTCATGTTTTGCCCAGCTTTGTCGCCACAGCATTACGAATTACGGAACTAATCTCATTACAAAGTAGCGGCAAAACCTAATTACGCACTACAATCTCACAAACTCCGTTTCTGTCCACCGACCCGAGCCAACGAGAAGAAAACATCTTAAAGGGGTCTTACCCACTCTGACAGAAGACCGAAAGTAGCCATAGCTGATCCATGCATTCCAGGACTGCGAGACCATCTGTGGCGCCGTGGTGGACCACAAACTGCTGAGCGCCGACGAGATCCAGCAGCGCTACGAGCAGTCGGTGTCAGAGTGGAAGAACTTCTGCCCGGACGAGCCTTACGACTTCCTCTCCTCGCAGCAGGTGCCCACCGGCAGCGCCTACAAGCAGCGTTCCTCCTACGACATCGCCGCCGCCGTGCAGAGGCAGCGCAACTTCAACTACCAGGTACGGTCGTCCTTCTTGACTGACCTTCTTCCATCCGAGTCCCACTGTCCTTAACCCACTCCTCTGCAGGTGTCCCTGCCGCACTACACGGCGCCGCGCTTCCTGAAGGACGCCATAGGGCGCTACATGCAGTTCCTACTTCTCAAACAGACCTACCCTGACCAGTTCTTCACGCCGTGCTACGACTTCGACCTGGTATGGCACTGCCACCAGGTACACCCCCTGGCCTACCAGCGGGACTGCACCGCCATGTTCGGCGCGCTTCTCAAGCACGACGACTCGGTGAACGACCGCGCCAAGAACTCGAAGCTGCTCAAGGGCGAGAGCGTCACCAAACGCCTCTGGAGCGCCCACTTCCAGGAGGGCTTCTGGAGACGAGGCTGTATGTTCAGGTGGGCTGGACGCCTCAGCTTCCTTTTCTACCGTAACCCGTGCTTAGGGGGCACAACGCGCCCTCGTTCCTGGGCTTCGAGACGCAGGACCTGCAGCAGATCACCTACGGGCACATCCACATTCCGTCGATCGCGCTCAAGGAGATCCCCGTGCAGCGCGAGCAGCTCCGGCTGAAGCTGAGCTACGGTAGCAAGAAGGTGACGACGTTCAACGCCGACCTCGCCAACAAACAGGTTCGTTCCAAAACAACGCCGAAGAGCCATCGCTCACCGCGGCGCCCCATCCATCTCCGTCAGGAGGAGACGGATCTCTGCCTGGATCAGGGGCGAGGAGCGAAGATCTGAGGAGTCCCAGGCTGAGGTGAGGTGTTCAGGTGACGAAGTCGGGCTTCTCGCTGGTGTGGCAGCCCACGGACACGGCGGCGTCCGCCGCCATCGTCAAGTTCCCCTTCGACAAGCGCAACTCCAAGGAGCTCAGCGTGGAGCTCGAACTCTACGACAAGGTCTTCCTCCAGAAGAAGGACATGCTCCGGCTCCAGGGGAAGACTTCGCTCCGACAGGTGCCTTTGCGGGTGGTCCCCAGATGACGACGGTTCCGTTTAGCTTCTGCCGCAGGGGAACTCCAAGATCGCGCAGAACGTCGCGCAGATCGAGCTCACCAGCAAGGACTTCGAGCGAGAGGTCAAGGCGAAAGTGAACGCCACCACCAGGTGGGTCCCCCTTTTGGTTATCCTGGGGTTGAATCTCTCTCGGAGTCCTAAGAAACCTGGGCGGCGACTATCCCAACGATGCAATCTGTCCTACAAACATTCTCGGAACTCATTGAGAAATATTTCCGGCTGAAAAATTGAGAAAGCATCTGCCTTTGATGAAATATTTCCAAAGGATTGTGGAACATATCTGACGGAAATATTTCAAACGGCCAGTTGAGAAAGATTTCCTTGGAAGTTGAGCCTCTAGTAGGCTAGATGTGCCTTTGGCTCTGACAGTAGTCGGGGTTCTCTGGATTTGACGTCTTTGACCCACCTCGAAACTTACGTTCTAAGAATCCTATTCCTGGGGTGAACAGATGTTCCGGCGTTTCAAACCCTCATAAACGATTATTGTAAGCGAGCGTCGTCTCTAATCGTTAAAATCGCGGAGAAAAACCTTTGCGGTCACCACATGTATATAGCGCCGTTCTAACCTGGGACGTCATTCAGTTCTTTAGCTCGAAATTTTAGTCGCCATAGGGACGTGTTTCCCCATTTGTAGAATCCTTTAACTTATCGAGTCAGCCTCTTATATAACGCCTGTTTCAGCATCTCCTTGAACCGCGAGATGGAACTGAGCGTGGGGGAGTTCGTGGAGCAGCTCCTTGTGCCCAACAGCCAGCTCTGGACGCTGTGCCAGAGCGCGGCACTCAACCGCGCGGCTCTGCAGACGAACGCGGCGGTGCACGTGGCGACGCACACTCTGGTGGACCCCCGGGACGGGACCTCCTTCACCGTGCAGGTCATCCACTCCGCGGCACTACTTCTCTCGCTCGTGCTCGTCTACGGCAAGGAGCAGCAGCTCCTCTGCATGTCGCACCTCATCGGAGCCGACTCGCTCCCCTCCAAGGACCAGCTCGACCCCAACCTGGTAAGCCATGGGTACTGTAGCCTGTAACTGCGGGATTTTTCAGCAATTCCTGCCCCACTTGTCGACGGCCGACGAGCGCGTCTTCGTCATCATGAACCGGGAGGGCGACTACTCGGTGATCAAGGGCCGCTGGTCGGGCTTCTCCAAGAAGGTGGCCGGAGTCGGGCGCACCAAGGGGAAGCCGGGCAGTCCGGGGAACCTGCTTGTCGACGTCTTCAACCTCACCAAGAACACCGTCCAGAAGGTCCAGCTGCCCGCGCCCGACAACTCCACCCTTTTCCTCATCGGAGGTACCGTACCCCTACCGACTCTCCACCTACCGTACCTCTTGTTGCAGAAGCGCAGGCGCGGCTTAACGGCAAGCGGATCCAGTGCCGGTCGACGGCGACGGCCGAGCACATCGCGGGCATCTTCTCCATCGCGACGCTCTTCGTGCTCTGCAACCCGGACAAGGTGCGGACGCGCTCCGACTCCACCTCCGTCGGCCACCAGGCCCACAAGTGGCCTCTGACACTCGCCTGTGGCTACGGCAAGGCCCTGCCTTCGAACCGCTTCCTCGCCGCGCAGAACTCCTCGGACGGCACCGGAGGCGGCGAGGTCGCCGCAGCACTCATGCTCACCGTGTGCGGCGCCGCATGCGACGGCGGAGCCTGTGGCGCCTGTGGGGCTTGCGGCGCGTGCGGCGCTTGTGGCGGCTGCGGCGGCTGTGGAGGCTGCGGTGGATGCGGTGGATGCGGCTGAGCCAGGCCGCGCCACCGACGCGAATCTCCTCTGCCGAACGATCTCTCTCTGGGTACCCTCTCCTCGATATCAAGTACCGTAACCGAGGACCCACTCGGGCCTCCTCGCCTCTGTTCCTCCTCTCGACTCTTTCATCTTTTGTAAATACACGCCTCGTGCGCTCTCTCGAATCGTCCGATTCTAATTTATTTCGGTGATTTCCGTGAAATTTGAATAAACCGTTCAACTCCTTTTCTCCTCCAGCTTCTTGCGCTCGGCCTCGCGGCGCCGCTGTGTCGTGTACACGCCGCCGTAGTGCTTCTCGTAGACCTGAAATAGAGACTGTAGAAGTGGAATGGACAATGCAGAACTATAAGGATTCAAGTCCCCATGGAGGCCCTAGAACGTTGGCCAAAGACTCTCAAGGAGAAAACAAGGCTCAAGGAGTCTTTTTCCGCACTCCAATCCCCACTTCTCACATCAAAAAGCTTGGTCCTCACCTTCTGCATGAGTTCACGTTCTTCGTCCCTGGTGAGCTCAGCGAGGAGCGACTCGCGCGGTCTTCCTTTGCCACAGCAGTCCACCGGCTGCCGCGTCCCTCCCGGAGTGACGTCGTCGCCGAGCATCGGACCCTCGTCGAACTCGAACTGTTGAGTCGTCGCGAGGATGTTCGGCTCGTGGAAGGCGAATTTCTGAAACGGTTCTCTTGTTAGACTGTTCATAGTCACTACTGTAGGCTCACCGTTTCGCTGCCCAGTCTATGCCCGTGGATACGGTACCACTGGTAGAGAAACACGGTCAAAGGCAGGGCCGACAGACCTTTGAGGAGCACAGGGAGCGCCGGAGTCACCAGCAGTTGAAGAAGGATGGCGACGGTGGAGAGGACGGCGAGCGACGGCCATAGATGATCAGAAGGGACGACGGAGGACGAAGCCACAGAGGAGAGCGACGAAGCCCGCGAGAGGGACGGACAAGAAGGAGAAGCAGACATCGACCGCGTGCGGCTACTCCTGACACTGGGAATGAGGAGGGCTCCTGCAAGGCTCTCTTGCAGACTGGAGCGGGAACAGACCGGAGACAGACTGCATTCGAGACGTCTATCTTGTGTTCCTAAACGTCTCAAGGGCGTCTCTTAGCAAAGTTTCTTCTGCTGTCCTGACAAGGGGAGCGTCCAAGATGGGTGCTACAAACCAACAGTGTCTTGTGAGGGGATTAGGATCGAAAAATTGTAAGCGGTGCATCGCCAAGTGGTTATGTTGTAAAAATCCTCGAAAACGACCCTCTTATCTGAGTTCTTGGAACACGTCATGACAACCAACGTTGCATAACCCTCGGGCGAAGTTACACGAACGCCCCTCAGACGTGCTCTGTTTGTCCTTTTGTGGACACAGGCTTGCAATCTTCTTCTCACGGGGCTGATTCACTCCTCGGGTTCAAATGGACCCGTCGAGGCGTCGTCCAGCAGACGGTCACCATGGGAGAGCGCGCGCTCCTCTGTTTTCTCTTCTGCTTAGCGGACGTTCTCTGCTTGGGTAAATGGCCCGAGCTTCCCCAAGCCCCTCCAGGCGTGCCGAGGCCTGCGAGCCGGAGAATTGTCCTTAAGGAGGAGGAGACCTTCCTCCTGACGCTCTTCGAGATCCCCCTTCTGGCATCAGTGACCATGAGCGTGGAGAACCCACAGAACGCCCTGGAAATGCACATCGCCGCCCCCGGAGATCGACGGTTCGAGCTGGGAAACTTTGGACTCGTCGAGGGAGCCAGCACCTCCTTCTCGAGGGACTTGGGCAGGTATGTGGAGTCCTGAAGTGACCTTCTTCGGAGAGTTGGGAAGACTCGATGCAAGCGATATACAGATCCTGTTCAGGATTTCGGCTCTATCCGGCTGGCAGAACAACGTGTGGTCGGCAGAGACGTCCCGCGGGAGTTTGACCATCACCCACTTCTATCACAGCCTGGACACAGTATCCGCTACCGACCCCTTTCGCTATGTGGTCCTTTTCCGCGCGAGACCAGGTATATCGGCCCGGAGTTCGGACTATTGTTAACTAAAGAATGACAAGTCACAATTCTTGTTGTCCTCTTCACTCTTAAAGATGGGCCTTCCGGCCTTCTTTCCCAGAGCTTTCCAGAGAAGTATCAAAACCATCCATAAATCTTTCCTTACAAGACAAACAAACCCATAACTCGAGTCCTTCAGTGCAATTCGCCATCTCCGCGAACCAGCGCTGCGTGAACAACGTGCTCCACGCCGCTCTCCCGGGCGAACGATTCCCCCGCGCCTTCTTCTCGGGGTTCCACCACTGTCCCCACTTCCTCCTCTCCAACTTCCCCGTCACCACACTCTCCGACTTCTCCTTCACGGGGAACGGAACGGTCAGGATATCCAAAGTACCACTTAAAGGGCGACCCCTGCCTATCTTCTTCCTCAAGTGAGTCTCTCAAGTAGCCCTAGCGGACTCTGATCTTGATATTTTAGCGAATCGAACGCGGAAAATTGGGTTCCCACAACGATTGGCTCCTACGCGGTGCAGATCGAACTCCCGCCTAGCGCCACTCTGAAGCTCAAGGTTTCCACTGGGGACCAAGGCAAGTCAGAGGCTTCTCTGTCCATATCTCGGATCCTTGCAGGAGTAGATCGCATAAGCGCCCACGAGGGTGACCTAGGAGCGCTCTCCTCCCGTTCCTACGGTAGCGGGGCCTCCACTTTCTCTCTGGGTTCCTCCGTGCGGACTCCAGAGAGCTTCGAACTCTCTTCTTCCTCGCCACTTATGTTCCACCTGCAAATTGACGACATTGACTCAGCCGCCAACTTTAGCATCTCCACCGAATTCGGCGCCGTCCGGTGAGTCCTCAGAAGTAGGCACGGGGCCTGGAGCTTCTGAGCTTCCAATCAAATGATCGTCTCCTATCGTTCCATTCCTTGCAGCGTGGAAAAGCGACCAGGCTGGACGGTGGACCTCCATGTCACTCGGCTCCGCGTCGACTACTTGAACGGCGGAGACCGAGGGTTCCTCCTTCGGTACGTCGTTTCCAAGGGCGACTTCCTGTTTGTGCCGAGAACGTCCCTTGTGGGAGCGCTTCCGAAAGACTCCGGACGTCCGAAGAACTTTCTCTCCGTTCTCGCTGTCTTCTTGTTTGTCCATTTGCTCAGATAATAACTGTTAATAGTGTGTTCTTTGGGAAGGACGAGGCCTTAAAAACCTTCCAGAGGCTGAGAAGTAGCACCTCCAACTTGAGCATAAAGGCTGAAGCTCACAAGTGCAGGTAAGGCCAACTCTCAGTGGTATCAAAACGACCTTGCTGCATGAGTGCTACTCTTTGCTACTCGAAAAAAAGCCACAATAGCAAAAAAGTTTCGCTTTTACCTTGACGTCGAACCCAAAAGCGTTGAAAGGTTCGAAATCACATTCCCCCTTTAATTTGGAATTGACGACTAGGAGACGCTAATGAGATGCGCCACTATCAAAGGGCTCGCTTGACTATGTGTTTCAAAACCTCCAAAGATCCTCATTCGAGCTTAGGATCTAAGCCTTGAAGTGGCTCCTCCCCTCAAAATCAGCGAAGGTCGACAACCTCTCGGCCTCCCTTCCTCTTGTAATCAGTCCATCTCGTTCTTAGCGCGCCGCGCGCTAACGTGGTTAAATGTCCTACGTCACAGTAGTTAAGGGTCACTACTCGCCAAACATGGCCACCTCCACTCTCAGGAAGGAAGCCAGAAGGTCTAAGCCATCCTCCACGAGCCCTCCACCGCGCGCTCCTCCAGATCGAAGCTCCTTGCCGCGTCCTGGAAGCAGAGGTCGAAATAATTCGGGGCGGGCGGAAGCGCGGCTGGTGGCGCCATTCACGGCGCGGCCGAATTGAATTTGGGCGAGGGGCGGCGGCGGAATCACAGCGCATAATAACGCGTAATAAGCGCGGCGCGCGTCTTCCTCCGCCAAAACATCGGCCCACTGCCTAATATGCATAGATCACTTAAATCCCATTTCCCTGCGCCCGGCCGCCGATGATAAGTCTTTTGCCAATAAGCGAATTCTCCGCCGATGCGACGTCGTCGGATTCCGTTCGCGCTCGCGGCGCTCCTCTGGATCGTGGCGATGCCACGCGCCGTCGACACGCTCTCCTCGCTCCTCTTCTGCAAGTGCGTCGTCTTCAACGCCACTCAAGGTGGGTGCTCGAGGGCCGCGGAGGACCTCTCCAGGCCCAAAAACGGACCTTCTTGCCAGTGGAGGAGTGCTTCCGTGTGGGGGTCGGCCTGTTTAGGGACCTCTTCTCGTGTTCTGGGAAGAAGGATACAGTTTTGAAGGTCTTGCTACTGCGGGAATAAAGTCGCTAAAGCGGAACCACTTGACTTCAGTGTTTTAACTCTAGCCCATTTTAGGCCTAAACTTGTTGATCTTGATAGGATCGTGCACTCTGGGCTTATTTCTGCTCTAGTTGAAGACATTGGCTTATGCTCTGGAACGAAAAAAGTGGCCAAAAGTAGGCAGTGTTTTGCTTTGAGGTTGGACCCGGAAGCCGGAAGTTCTTGAGCTTCGCAACATTAGCGCTTTTCCGTGGAAACTGAGGATGGCCGCGTAACTAAATTCTGACCGAAAGCGCACGAAAACAAATCTGAGGAGTGCCACCCGACACCCTCGATCCTCCACGTTGCCGGGGAAAGGTCTCACGCAGATATGAGACCCATTTGGGTTCAGGCACCAATTTCGTTTCCTCCTTGTTGGTTTGAGTCCTTGAGAAACCAAGACCGCAGGTGGCGTAGTTTTATTGGAGGATGGTACCGCTACTTGTAAGAGTTAAGCACTTTAATAGAAGACACTAAAGGTTTAGTGTTTCGATTAGAATTTAAAGTATCCAACCTTCTAATGATAGCCACCATGTATATCATCAAAATTTAATGTTCAGGGCAGAAAGGTCATTTCGAAGGTCCACTGAAGATATACATAAACAATGATGCCCATTACGGCTAAAGCATCCTTAAAGAGCAGCTGCTTGAGGACGTAAACAAATGGGAAAGTCAGGAGATAGATATGATCACCAGAAGATCTCTTGTTTTGCAGCGAGGTTCTTGCCTTTGTCTTATGTTCTTCTCGTCAAGAAGGTCAGCAATCTGATCTTTTCCTCTTTTGAGTCCATTTCTTCCTGACATCAGCAGTCCACAGACAGTATCAGAGTATTATCCTACTGACCTGCTAGCCGGTTTACAAGATCTTCGGCCCATGGGACGTCTCTTCTTGAGCCCGGCTATGAAAGACAAAGAAAACGCGGGCCGTTAACACACATGGGTCATTAATTTCGTGAGGAACGAATTCGGCTCGAGGTGGCACCGCAACCACTTAACGTCCTCCGTCCACAGGGTCCTTGTTTGTTTGAGGAACAAAGCTGCTACAGCACAAGGGGTACTTAAAAGGCACTAAAAACTACGACCTGCCTTGTATCAGAGCGCTTCTTGATTTCACGGGGGTTTTCCTGTCATGAGCCAATTCTGGACCTTTAAATCGTTCGGCGGTTAGAGTATGTCAATAAGTGCTTCTATCGAACGAAACACACAATTTTGTCTGTAACAAGGATAGATTTAAAATCTAAACGAGCTGGAGATTGAGCATGCTCGTTTTCATGACTCGTGTTCAACTCGTTTCCATCACTGCTTAGGCAGCTGCTACTTCTGCAAAATGCTCTCTCCCTATTAGAAGCATCGGGACTATGCATGAAACTACCCTTCTCTGTTTAGGAGTGTTCCAAACGCCAAACTACCCGCGGGCCGTGGCCAAGGGTCGCTGCTTCCTTTACCACTTCGCCGCGCCCCCGCACCACACGGTGCGCATCCGCTTCGACACCTTCGAGCTGGAGAAGCGTCGCACGAGGTTAGTCCAATAGTATGGCTAAAGTTAAGGCAAAAGAGGTGCTTGGGACTATGCGCCTTCAAGGGAAGATCAAAACAACAGGACTTTGTAAGAAGGCTTACAAGGTCCTTGGACTGGACTACAAAGTACTTCTGGGTTGGTACCGCAGCGGGAATATCTTCAGTTCTGTTCATTAGCCTCATAGCGGTTGTTAGGTGTGTCGACTACGTTCGGATCTTCGAGAAGACGCCCGACGGGACGATCGACGACGATTCTCCGCACGACGGGGAGTACTGTGGCGACGAGGTGGGTCAGTGTTACCGTATCCTCTGGTGTTAAGTGACACGTAAGACAGTCCGAGTTTACCCAAAGCCCCTTTCCCCGAGTTCATCGATGGTGCTTAGATCACGCCGAACGCGCTGTTCGTCTCCTCGAGCAATCATCTCCTTCTTCATCTGAACGTGGAAGTGGGCGGGGATAGCCGCGGCTTCCGAGGACACTACAAGATCGTCCCCAATGGTAGGTGTTTACAGGTTTCTAGAACCTGAACTTGGACACGCCTCAACTCCGGTTGAACCAAGAAGCTTGTTCACGGCGTAATTCCTAGTACACACAAGCCGAAAACCCTGTTTTGACTGGATATGAAACCCATATTTCTAACAGAACCTGTCTTATTATTCCCTACAGGTTTTTTAGGCTTAAAGTTCCTCAGCTTCATAAGTGGTTGAGCTTCACCTTTGGTATTCCAGGCAGTTTCCATAGTGACTGAAGAGAAATCATTACATATTTCGTGTTTTCGACATTGCCTTTAGAGTTTTCTACCGACCATCACCAAAGAACCAATTCCCTAGACACCTACTTATGTTCATTGGACTGATGGACTCAAAAGAGTCAGGACGAAAAAGAAATCACATTGCATAAATTGTGAAAAAAAGAAATATAAATGCAAATGCAATAAAGAAAAGTGAAAAACTGGTCGATGGGGGTGTTTTTTATGCTCTTCAATGGATAAACTTACTGTACCCTGACCCAGCTTGCTGGAAATCAAAAGCGCCTGGCCAATTCCTCATGCACTTTACAAGACTGTTAAGTTCAAAAACATAGCAACCAGAAACGAAAGCAAACAAACGGCTAGCCATTGTCCCCCCTTCTCGAAGCTTCCATAGCCGACCTCCCCTAATCACTTCCACATCTCGAAGAATCTCCGTGAGCGCGCTTCCCACGGATCGCCGTTTCAGAGAAATACGAGATGAACGCGATCGAGCTGTCGCCTTGCGAGTTCACCGCCAACACTTACCGTGGGAGTCTCTTCTCGCCACGGGCGCCCTACTACTACCCCTCCAATACCGTATGCCTCTACCATGTGCCTCCCCGGCGCGGCCACGTCGCCAGGATCCGACTTCTCTTCCTCGAGCTCCCTCATGGCTCTTGCGAGGCGCACTTCCTCAAGATCTCCGACATGAAACCCAAGGTGAGCATTGGTGGGACAGAAGATCTAGGGGGTGGAGTTTAGCCAGAAATTTGGTCGTGGCCAGTCCGACTCTCAAAGGATCAAAACCACGGCTAGTTTTTGCTTTGCTCTTGTGTTCATTCCGTTCCCAAGAATCATTTGTACCTTCGTGAAACCGACAAAGAAAGGGCTCCCTTCGTTGAACACATTGGTCCAAGTAGCGCTCGTCTTCCAGCCTAAAGCCACAACAGCGGTGCACAGCTGTGCTCCGAAACGAACATTTCGGATCTCAACATGTGACTTTATTTATGTCGACGCACCCAGCGTGTTTATAGGTTCTGCCAAATTCCAAAGTCTTTGGTTTCGGGGAGTCCTGACGGAAGATTTTGCAGTTGAAGTGGTTAGATTGAAGTCTGAATTGATCGTGAATAGAAAATACTCAAGCCTAACTTCTGACTCCCAAAAGTAAGCGTTCCTTTGTGACCTTCTACCCTTTGGATCTCCTCCCAGTCCGAAAACACCGCCCTCATTGGCTTCGTTTAGCGGTTCCGCGACAAGCTGTGCTTCAACTCGGCGCCGCCCTACGAGATCGTGTCGGCCAACGGCTTCCTGATCGAGTTCTCGGCCGGCGACAACTCCGAAGCCCGCGTCGGTCTTCCCGTGGCTTCCCGATCGATTCATTCAATTTCAGAGTCGCGGATTCCAAATCGAGTACGACTACGTCGAGGCGAACGACTCCGCCCCCTCGCCGGCCCCGCCGCTCCCCTTCGACCCCTTCGACGCCTCCCCCAGTGAGTCACTATGCCGTTCCTGCACGTCTGGCACTCCGTCGTGCTCCTGCCGGCCATCCTCTACCCCTCGCTCTCCTCAGACCCGGCCTCGCACTCCGCATGCCCCGTGCGCATCATCTCGCCCACCTCCGGCGACGCCACCATCAACAAGACCGGCAACCTGTCCACCTGGGAGCTGGTCCGCGAGCAGCCCCTCCCGCGCCCCTCCAAGTGCCAGATCATCTTCGTCGGCTCGGGCCACGAACGCGTCCAGGTCTCCTTCCTCCGCTTCAACCTCTTCTCGCCGCCCGGCTTCAACTCCACTCAACGGTAGGCGCGTCCACGAGCGTCCCGAAAATCGATTCCGTTTGTCGGGACAAAACGCTTATGAGCAAATTAAATTAGCATCCCAAAGGGTCGAGGACCCTCGGCTGGAAGTGGGTTCCGCGACAGGAGTACTGGAGGAGAACCCGAGGGGCTTGAGGGCCGGCTCCTTGGAGGAGCCTCCGCTTCTGAATCTTGTGTTCTGAAGGTGTTTACTTGATTCCTACTTTTCCGAGCCGAGTGCCTCAATTGAGGAGTTGGCGCTGCTTCTGGAACAAGCCGGGTTTCTCCTAGAATTTATGCATTCAATCCGCAAGAGGATGTACAATCCTCGGATTCTCTTCTAAAGGCGCCCCGTGACCTATGACATCCATGGGGAAGGAACGCTTATGCGCAAATTAGATTACCATTCCAAAGAGGGTTCGCAGCTGTGCTTGAAAGTAGGTTTTTAGAAGCGCTTCCCATTGTCACAAATGACTTGAATTTGTTATTTTCGCCTACTTTCGGCATTGCTACTTTCATATTGATGTGGTACTTCAAATTAGGCTCCCAAATAACTTATAACCTAACGTTCTTATTGTCCTACATAACATATGGATCCCCACCTCCTTAATCTTCCCTTACCCGAGGATCCTAGATCATCCTTTAGATCGTGGCAGAGATAGCCAAGTCCAAAAGAGTCACCGTATCGCTTGGAAGAGGCACAGAAAGACCAAAAAAAAACAAAGAATCCAGCCCTGCCTATCTCAGGTCCTTTGCAGATGTGAGGAGCGCGACCACGTGACGGCGCACGTCCTCGTGGGGACGAGGATGTCGCGAATCGACGACTTCTGTGGAAGCAGCACTCCTCCGCAGCTGATGAGCTCCAAGAACCTGCTCACGCTGGACTACGTGCTGAAGCCGACGGCGCCGGACGATGAGCAGCCCTTCGGCTTCTTCCTCAAGTACCAGTTCCGCACGGACCTGGGACTCTCCGAGATGTACGCGAGGCGCGACGAGTCCAAACGTAGGTCTTGGCGACTCAACCCCGACCCTCAGCTTCTTCAGCGTGCCAGTTCATCTTCAACAGCACGAAGCGGAGCTCGGGGAACCTGTGGAGTCCCAACCACCCTGGGCTCTACCCGCGCAACATCAACTGCAACTACGTGTTCCACGGGGCCTCGGGCCAGGTGGTCGCCATCCACTTCGAGTACTTCGACGTCGAGGGCTTCCAGCAGTGCGAGGACTCCACGCAGAGCGACTACGTCCTCTTCTCGAACTACCAAACCCACGACCGCACCAACCGCCGCTACTGTGGCCGCACGCGGCCCTCCGCCTCCATCGTCTCCGAGCACAACTACTTCCGCATGATGTTCCGCTCCAACGACATCTTCGAGGCCACCGGCTTCTACGCCCACTACCAGTTCATCACGCCAAGTAGGTCCCTTCGGAGAGTTCAAGAGGAACCTGGAAGATGGGGCTCAAGCAGTTCTTTCTACCCAGGAGGGAGAACGACTATGGGGTGTCCTGCAATGTTGGGAGAGAACCCAGGAAATTTCCTATATTGGATTAAGCCAAAAGAAATCCAAAAATATGAAACACCCCCGTTCACAAAACCACCCTTCTTGACACCAAAAACGTCCACCGTCAAACAGGGATTGCACGAGCCGAATGCCAAACTCCCGAACTCTTGTCATCGTCATTCCAGATAAGGATTAGGAACAGGACTATGTGGTGTCTCTAATAAGTGTTGTCCAGTGCCATCATAGCATTGATTATGTTATTTTTTGTTAGTTTACCCGGTAATTAGTCTATTTGTTGTTTCTAAGTTCCATGAGTTCGTCGTGTGGTGATAGTTGTGGTCTTTGTGGTCGTGTTTCCACTCGCACGTCTTTTCAGAGCGAAGGCGACCACAAGAACTGGATGTAATTTTAGATTCTACCGACCTTCTACTCGATCTTTGCAACAATTCCACATCCATGGAATGCGCCTGAAGCCGTAAACGTATGCACTTGATAGGGAACCACGTCCTTAGGCACTTCCTCATCGAAAGACGCAGTGATATTGAGAAGATCAGGTTGTAGTGGAGTGCATTTATTGTGCAATGTGTTGTTGTGTGTTGTAGTGAATTTCTCGGACGAGCTCTATGGATTCCACAATTTCGTTATTTGGAGGAATGGATTCCGGATAACTATAACGGATTCCTCTTATGACATCCAGAGGGGAAGTTATGAGAACTACAGCCTGCTATAAGTACGGTGATCTAGTGAAATCGATGAGTGAGCACAGAGAATCGGGCATACTTCTGTAAGCTTCCAAGGCCCACGCAGTATTCTTCCGGAGAACATCGATTAGGTGACTCGGACGACTTACCGTATCCCTGACTCTAATCTCAGATCACAGGATATCGATAAAACGGAGGAAAAGCCAGTGGTTTAAATCAGTAGCTCGTAAGGGTCCTACAATGGAGCTTATGGTATACTTTATGCTCGTGGGGGATAGGGGGGACGGTATCTGTAGAGAATGTAAGGTTAGCTCCCGTCAGTGAATCTTAAATATAGAGGTTTTGTCCTATAGAGGCTCCAGTATCCTTTCTAGGTTGCACAGTCCTTAACTTCATCATTCAACCTCAGCGTCCCAATTTCCGTAGATCTAGCCTCCTACTTTCAGAGTCCTCGCAGACGAACCGCGTGAAGCTGACATCCAGTGGAACACCGCCGCCTCGCTGCCTCCTCCTCCCAGCGGCACTTCTGCTCCTGCTCACCGGAAGACCACTCCTCCTTCTCTGACCGAAACGGTCGCCTTTCCCATACGGGCCCAAGAATCTCACTAAAGCTCAATAAAGCATTTATTTCGTCGACGCGGGCTTCATTTGGTCCCGACACGCGTGGTTCTCGCAGGAGAAACCCTCGCCGCAGTCCCTGATCGCCAGGGAGCAGAAGCGGCCCTCGACGCGTTGGCAGAAGCCGTCGCACGTCTCCCCGAGTTGGCACACCTTCCGCGCGCACTCGTTCCGCGCACAGCGCCCGTTGACGCACTCGAACGGCGCCGGACACTCCCCGTGGCAGAGGAGGCCCTGAAGGAGGCGACACTCTCCCTCGCGGCACTGGTGGTCCGGCGGACAGCGCTTGCCGACGCAGGGGTCCGGCGCGCAGGTGCCGCTGCGGCAGACGCGTTCCGCACCGCACTCGTCGTCCCTGGAGCAGGCCAGAGCTTCCGTCGAGGAGCAGAAGCCGTCGACGCACACGGCGCCCGGGCCGCAGAAGACTCGTGAACACTCTGAAACGCGGAGTACTGTGACTTCGAGGGGTTGAGGCTGCTTGGGAGAGGACTCTGGGACTTCAAGGACCCTCCTCTCGCCCTTTCTGCTCCATGGACACCCATAGGAAACACTTACTCGGTCTCGGAGCACAGACCCCGTCGGCACCGCAAACCTGATCAGGGTCGCAGCTGCAGATGGGTCTCGAGAGGACGCCCGAGTCCTGGCACTTGTTGGCGACGCAGTCGAACGTGGGTCCGCAGTCGAAGCCGGACAAGCAGAAGCGGTCGGTCATGTTGGTGCACACGCCGTCCATGCAGAGCTCCTGGAGGCCACAGGAGACGCCGGCACAGCCTGAATCTCGTGGTGAGACCGCTTCGTGGCGGGACTCACGGTCGAGGACACAGCGGCCGTTGATGCACTTCCCGTGGATGCCGCAGTCGGAGACGATGGAGCGCGCCGCGTTCTCGCCCACGAGCACGTTCCGGTTGCAGGGAAGGTTCTCCGTTGGGTAGCAGCGCCCGTTGAAGCAGCGCATGTTCTCTGGACAAGTCAGCTGGAATAGGGGTACTGTAGGATGATATGAGGAGGTGACTGGGTCCGAGCCAGAGCTGGGGAGGACCAAATAAGAATCGTTCACAACATGGACAGCTTTCCCTAGGATTAACCTCTTGTGCTTTGATACGTTTGGATCATACTTAAAGTTCCGGCCTCCTCCAAACTGGCCCCGCTCTAGAGCTGGTCCCAAAGAGCGAAGGCCCACTCAAAAAAGGTCCTATAAGGAGGTCAAATTCTGAGCTTGGGCATCCTCTGAGAACTTGCACAAAGCTTTTGACGTCAAACTCCTTTGAATCGCTACTTTTGGGAACGAGGTGGCAGTAAAGGTCGCGTGTCCAAGTGCTCTTCAACGAAAATCGATTTTTTTTCTCATCATTGGGCTTCAGATTGGGGTCAACTACAGCTAAAAGTGTACATCGTCGCTGTTTCAAGTGTACGGTAGTCCCATGCTTCTCCATTGCTTCTTTCAGCGAGAAGAAGGTGATACATATGTTTTGGAGCCAAAAATGACTCAGAAAACGGGGTCATGTGCATACAACGATTAACAATGCCGTTAACTATACGATAGGAAAGGCTGATAACATTCTTGGATGTTTCCACTCGGCTCTGAGGAGATCACGTGACTCAAGGACTTTTCTCGCCCCACGTGCCTCTCAGCCTGGCGGCGATCACACACCGCCGCCCTTGGCGACACTTCCCAGGGCAGTGTAACACCACTGTGGGACAGTCCCGGACTTACAGCGTCGCAGTTCTCGGAGGCGCCTTCGCCTGTGCACTTTCCATCGGTGCAGACGAGTCCAAGAGGACACTCGGAGTCGCCGAAGATCGGCGGACAGCGCTCTGCCCCGGCCAGGGAGCAAAGGAGGAACAGGAGGAATACAAGGCGCCCGCGCATCGTGACCCGGATCGACTGAGAAGACGGAGAACGCCGCCGACTTTCGGATCTGCGCGGTGACTCAGCGGATTGATTTATTGGAACGCGAAGACAAGGAGACGAGAGGCGATGTTCCATTGGAGAGAAGAAACGGTTGGAACGAACTCAGGAACCCCTCAACATGTCCCCATCGATGCAGTCCAAGGAAGAGGAGGACACTCGGAGTTCGTTGGACTGGATACGGGTCCAATCCATAGGGCTAGGTCTTGAAGCCCCAAAGACGAACTGAACGAGGGGGTGGACAGGATCAAGTGGGCGAACTTTAAAGAAGAATGGCCGATCTTCAGATATGACTCATTGGATTTATTTATAGGAACGCGAAGACAAGAAGACGATCACTGACAGCCGAACTGGGTGTCCGTGGCGTCGGCGACGCACTTCCCCTCGGCGTTGGGTCGGAAACCCGAGCAGCAGCAGAGGCACTGGTCCTCGTGGCGCACACAGTTCACCGCCGGGAGCTTCGTCCCCACCACCTGACAGAGCAGTGGCTCCACGTACTCGAAGGCGGCGCCCTTCTTCAGAATCTCCAGCTCGGCCTGGACGTACGAGGTCACATCGCACCCGTCGGGGCTCACGGTCGCGTTGGGGTACATGCGGCTGAGTTCCGCGAAGTCCTTGGGGGTCAGAGGCTCGATGGCGCACGTGTTGTCGAAGCCGGAGCAGAGTTCGGAGTCGTAGGCTTGGGCGATGAACGAGCGAGAGCGCCTGGAACCATGAGGTGAGATATGTCGCCTAGAATGGCACCTACTTGCAGCAACGGAGGCGACGGGGGCAGCTTCCGCAACGCTGAGAGGGAATGCGTTTGTAAAGAGGATGATCCAGGTACTTGGTGTTCGCCTTCAGGTAGGCTCCCCCAATCCTCATCATCTTCTTGGGCGGCAACAAGCAACCCAGCCCCTTGACGTCGTTGTAGAACGACCTGATCAGATCCAGGAGGTTTCCCCCCGGAAGGAGACATTCCGTCCACTCGGAATAGAGCTCTGGGGTCTTCTCGCAGGTCATCCCGAAGAGGATGGTGTTCGAAGAAGCTGCAAGGGGGTTCTCGTGACCACTTTCTCTCAGGGCCTTCTCTCCACAATGATTTGCGCGGCGTGGAGGGCCAACTCACCAGCGGGCAGCAAGAGGACGACGGCAGTGGTGAGGAGGAGCATGTCGACAACCGCAGCGAACACGCCGAAACGACAGACTGGGAAGCGACTCGTCGAAGGATCGACGGGCCAAAAAATCAGTCACGCCCTTTGATGTTTTGGCCATCTGTCACTGCTGCAGGCGCCATGTGGTCGCCAGCAGCGGACCCCTCGGCCAAATGCACTTTTCAACGACGAACGGGGCACTGCACAAAGAATGAACTGCAAAAACGGGGCCTCTGCATCTGGAGAGCACCCTACGCCGAGAGGAGATGGTCATCTTTGATGAAAGATTGACAAGAGGTCGCTTGGCCCGAGGTGCGAGAAAGTGGAGCCGGACCTCTCAATCTGGGGATGGATACACCTATGCAACCGACCTCCGTTTATGGAAATCAAAAGTAGAGAACCGCACCTGTCTGCAAGACGAGACATTGTCTACAAGGCGTTGTCTGCAGGGCAATCTCGTCTGCTGAGCAAGAAATGTTCCTTGGATCTCGAAGGACGTACGTGGAGTCGGATTCCCGTTTACGTGGGCTCTCACCACGGCCGGCATTAATAATGAGGAGGGTACGGTAAATTATGTTAAGATCTCACCCCAAAATGAGAACCGCATCTGATCGCTCTACATTGGCTTTTTCGAAAACCGCCACGGCGGAATCGCATTCAGAAGGTGTTTTTAAAATTTCCCCAGAAGAAGGTGCGAAATTAACACTTCTTGACCGCTCTAGCGCCGTTCCTCCGGTATTAGCCGGCTAGACCTGTGTATTTGGCGAAAATCACCATATTTTCGTGTATTGTCGCGGCGAAGATACCGTTCCGGACAGGGACATAGTTTTCTGTTGCTTTTAGAGAATGGTTCCAAAGCGCAAGCCTCGGAAGAGAAAGGCCGAAGAGCAAGAAGTCGGAAGTACGGTTCAGAGTCCCACGGCCTCCACCTCGCACATGGATGACGACGCTCCTGCCCCGGCTAAGGAGATGAAGCTGGAAGCAGTGGAGACACTGCCAACGCGGTCTTCCTTAAAGGAAACCATCTCCGCTTTCCTCGAGAAGGACGCGCTTGTAGTGCTCAAGGTCTGTTAACGTTGTTGTTCTCGCCATCGAGCTCGTCCTTCTAGGGTCCCATCGGGTGTGGTAAGAGCACATTGGCCCGCGAGATCGCGAAGGAGCGAAATTTGCCGCTTCGAATCATCCAGATGGGCGACCAGATGGACGCGAAGGTACTGTATGGCTCGTACCACTGCACAGAGACCCCCGGAGACTTCGTGTGGAAGCCCTCGAGCTTCACAAAGGTAGGATTAGCAGCTGCTCTGCTCCTTCATAGTTTTCCTCCAGCACCTCCGTGAGGATTGCATCGTTCTGCTCGAAGACCTGGACTGTGCTTTGGTCGATCTGACGTCCGCCGTTATTACGCTCTGTGAGAAGCGTAAACAGAAACTCCCCTCCGGTGAAACGGTGGAAGTGAAGCCGAGCACGAAGATCATCGCCACCATCCGTACATCATCGGACAAGAAATCGCTTCCTCCAATCTTCAACAGTACTCCGTGTCACGTAGAGTTGCCGCCGTTCACAGATGAGGAGCTGCGCCGCATCATCTGCGTGAAGTATCCTCGTTTGAATACCGTCAGCAAGAAGCTCGTCACCATCTTTACCATTCTCCGTACGAAGTCCGCAGAAGACCGGGCGTCTACGCGCCGTCTGCCCACGTCAACGTAAGTGATTAAAGGAGGGCTCCAGAAAGATTCGTCTTGTTTAAGTGACTTATTCCGCGCATGCGAAAGACTGCAGCAGAGCTCAGACCTCACTAACAACATCAACGTCCTAATGGAGCTCGTGGATGTCCTAGCCCTCCACCCATCGTCGAAGGATATGACGCAACTGTTAGGCGCGTCCATTGCGGAGCTGCTGAATGTTACCGAAGACGAGCTCGACTACGTGCTGTGGAAGCGCCAGCCTGAGGTCCTCTCGGCTCAAAACACGTTGACCTGCGGTCGAGCCGTCTTGGCAAAGCGTGGCTTCTCCACAACCTCAAGAAATCTCCATTTTGGAGTCACCAAGGACGTATGCCAGCTCATGGAACGCGTCGCCGTGGCGATCAAGCAGAAGGAGCCCGTACTGCTGTCCGGAGAGACCGGTGTGGGCAAGACCACTGTGGTGCAAACCATCGCCAACTACATCAACGCAAAGCTCCACGTGGTCAACCTGAGCCAGAACTCAGACTCCTCCGACTTGATCGGCGGCTTCAAGCCGGTATCAGTACACACTTTGCTGCGACCCCTCCGTGAGACCTACAATGAGTTGTTCGAAAAGTGTTTCGACCGCCAGAGGAACGGGAAGTTCTTCGAGCACCTTGATGTAAGCTTTCGCCATTCCCTCCTTCTCCTTAGTTCCGTGCTTTAGACCTGCCTGTCGACGGGCCGTTACGTGGA
>JADLIF010002302.1:0-41205 GCA_016648015.1 Steinernema khuongi | reverse complement strand
ACCCTGAGCGTTGCCTGACCGCTTTCATCTGTGACCACTATGGCTATGTGGTCACGGCGCTTGTGGGCGCCTTCTTTGGCACGCGCTATGTGTGCTTCCATGCGTGGAACAAACTCGACCGGGAGCGCTTCTTCCGCCGGCTGCTTCCGCTCTACCGAGCGCAGGACGTAGGCGTGGCGACCCTTCACCAGTTCCTGTACCTCGTCTCCTGCATTGTAGGTCCTTTTCACGTCAATTCCACTCAGGACCCTCGTCTAGGAGGGGTGATATTCTCCTTAATAGCCTGACATGGTTTAGATTGCTGTCTTCTTGACCTTCTCCTTCGCCATGGACTTCTTAGCCCTGCGGAGCGTCCAGAAACTTCCGTTCGTAGGCGACATATACGCTTCTGTCAACCTCCCGCTTTTCTGGGTGAGTTTTATAGCTCCCGCTACCGTAACCCTACCGTACCCTCAGATCATAGGGAAGACCGTTCTGGATGTTGTCGTAGCCTTTCGCTGCTGCCATATCGTCAACCGAATGGCAGACAGCGATCGCTTCGAGACCCTCGTGCCCCTGCCGTGGCTCCGACTCATCGCCCTCTGGTCGACCTTCTTCTTCTCCTGCTACGCTCTGGCGACGTTCCACTTGGTTCTCTCAGGTAGGGAAATACTTCCATCTTCCAATAGTTTTCCACAAGAAATATTTCTGCCATTGCAGAGAAATATTGCCACCTACGTAAAACTTCCTTTCAGGACAAATAGCCTACGTGCTAGATAGCCCCAACGTCCCCTCTCAAGAAGGCGCTCAGGCGGGCCTCCTGGCCGGCTCCATCTGCTTCTTCGTCCTCCTCTACCTCATCGCCATCCGCCTCCGACCTCGGCTCCTCGCCTGGACAGCCATCGTCTTCCTCTACACCTTCATTGCCGTGCTCCTTTGGTTCAGCTTCGTCATCTTCTTCTACCCCGAGTTCGTCCCTCGCGACCTCTTCTACGTCTTCTTCGCCCCCTCTGGCCAGGCACTCCTCTGCTACTTCATCTTCGTACTCGTCATCCTAGGAGGGATTCTATTCTTTGGCCTTCGCTTTGAGATTCGTCACCGTAGTCTGTCCCGGAATCTATCGCATTTTTTGTCCATGGACGGTCTCGCCACGATCATCGTGGTCCTTGGAACCCTTTGCGCCGTTTTTGCTGTTTGTTTCCTGGGATTGCCACACTTCATCGCGATGATCTACGACGATGAGAGCTGCAGAAGTAAGTGGTCGACACCTGCCTATAGGAAAACACATAAAGTGGGTCTCAAAACGATATTGGTGCTTATATTTTATTATTTTTGGGTCTTCTTACCACAATTGTCTTAATTCTAAGAGGTGTTCCATGTTCCATCTAGATCTTCACGTGCCCGCCTGGTTTTGCCCCCGCCTACCGTACTACATCGTTCTCGCTGTTGAGCTCTACTTCGTCGTCTTCTCTGGAGTTCTTTACGGCATCATAAAGTAGGTGACCCTCCCCTACTTTAGCATAAGAATGCTCTAGGTGCATGGTGCCGGCGAAGAACGCACCCTGGACGGCCGACTCTGTCTCCGAGCTGCCGTCTGCTTTCCTCAGCACCGCCGGATCCAGTGGCTGGACTTCTAGCGACAGAGAAATGAGTTTAATCGAGAGGAGAACCTATGGAGCGCTCAATTAGAACGATCCCTATTGTCCATGATATGTCCACTCTGTATCAGCTTTGTTAGGAACGAAGTTTATGAAAAAAGGACCCGAGCATGTTACGTTTCCTAAAAATAAAGACTCACACGCAGTTTAGAGGCAAAGAAGTAGCTGCAAAGGACAGGAAAAAAAGTTTCGCACCGAGCAGGATTCGAACCTACGCGGGCAGAGCCCATTTGATTTCGAGTCAAACTCCTTAACCACTCGGACATCGGTGCACGTCTTGCTCTTCACTCTGCGTTATCCTAGTGTGTGGGGCAGTCCGCTGCTCAAAACGTTTTATCCACCATGTTTTCCACTGTGGATGTGAGCTGTCCACTTCCTCCCCACTCTGGCAAAAAACTCAAAAAGGGCGGAAAACGAACAAACCCCTTGAAGGATTCATTCTAAAGCCCAGCTAGCAGAAGTAGGAAACAAAGACTTTGAGCAACTTCCTTTTTCCCTGTCAGTCCCGACTGCAACACATATCCAATCAAGATATACACTTCCACAGTTTTATGAGCATTTACGACATGTGCAAATCATCTCCGATGGCTCCTCACAGGCGAAGCACCACTTGACGTCGACGCGCCGTCTTTAGATCCCTCATGCATCTGTAGGCCACATAGATGAAGACGCCATCGAGAATAATGAGCAAGACGAGCGGCAAAGCCACGACGGCGAGTGGCAAGATCCAACTGTCCATATTTTCTATCGGAGTGACGATTACGTCGGTCACTTGGTGTGTGCCTACACCCAGGCTGAGTAGGACCTTCACGACCTAAAGAAGAACTGTAGGTGTTGTGGATAGATCCACGTACCGTCAAGATGATGAACGCCCAGATGAAATTCGGATTCCCGTCTAACCAGACGGCGTAGAGAATGGACATGGCGCCTATCGTCGGAAGCGTGAAGGTGAGCAGCTTGACGGCGACGTAGGACGAGAAACCGTCACTCACGATTGAAACGAAGGTCCAGGCGAAGCCGAACGCGGAGGAAGCGAGTACGATCAGAGCGATAACGGTTGCTGCGCTCTAAATAAAAGGAAATTACCGTAATTTGTGAGTTGGGTCAACTCTCACTAAAGCGCTAGGAAAGCAAAAAACTCACCTTATAGGTGCAACGTCCGCAGCAGCACCTTTCCTCGCGTGGCACGCGGTAGAAGGACTCGCCGAGATGGGAGCGAGAGATACGGACACTCCGATCCTGTAGGGACTTACTGCTGCAGGAGGACTCTTCTTCTAGAGCCATCGTGGAGTCTCGGCGTGTGGAGGACCTGCCCATCACCAATCTTTGCAGCAAAGTGAGCGCGTGTGGTCTGCATTTGCAGCAAACTGTCTCGTAGACGCTCAGTGGAGGAGACTCAATGTCTGCAACATCCTGCAGAGGGCGTGCAGAAGGCTTCGAGAGGTTGCACAGGACCCAAAAGGCTCTACCACACTAGAAGGACAATCTCCATAGATCATTTAATGGAAAATCACGACATCAGGCAATCACCACCGGCACCACTTTACGCTCCGCCGCTTTAAGGTTGTTCATGGCCTTGTAGGCGATGTAGATGAAATATCCGTCGACGAAGGCGGCAAAGACGAACACCGAAGATAGGATGGCGCGGGCAAATCCGTTATCCCTTCTTTTTTCGTCGCCGAAATCATCGATCATGCGGTAGATCTGGTAGGCGGTCGCACCGAGGGTGATCAAGTTCTTCACGATCTAAAGAACAACTGGTGATTCTATGCAGTCGGTGATGCACGTACCGTCAGGATGATGAACACCCAGATGACATTGGGACACCCTCTCAAGCAGACGGCGAGGAGAATGCACAGGGCGCCGATCGCCGAGATGACGGGGAAGAACAGATTGAGGACCAGGGAAGTGACGTCGTCATTCTTGACGTACGAAAGAACGGCGCCGGTGATGAACAACGCGGAGAACGCGAATTCGATCACGCCGATGGCGATGGATCCACCCTAAACGAAATGGGGTTCATCTCTCCAGATCGTGCAAGAAGAGAACTCACCCTGTAGGTGCAGCAGCCGCCGCAGCAGCAGGAGTCATCGCTTCCAATGCTTGCCATTGCGGAGAATCGACGCAAGAAGGACTTGACAGCCACCGACCACTGCCCTCAAGTGAGTGCAGGTGCGCCTCAGTTGCAGCGTGCGTGTCTTGCAGACGCATTTCGAGTTTGACTCCACTCTAGAACTGTCGGGTTTTGAAATGGTAAAACTTCCCGGCAACGCCCATGAGGACACCGGTCTTCTCCATCACGGTATGAGCTACCTTTTCAACGGTTTAATCTGAGTGCGTTGGAGGAGAGAAGAGATGTAGAGGAGCTCTAAAAAGGTCAGAATAAGGGTTAGGGGCATGTGGTACGGTCGGTCAAGGGTCAGAGAAAGAACTCTTCATGGAACAGAGAGAGATTCGAACAGGTATCGGCCTCAAATCCACTCCGACGGGATCGTCTTTCCGGATCCGAATCTGCGCTGATCCGTCCAGTGAGGTGGAGCTTCGGCCTTTGCCACCGAAATATAGTCAAGCGTCCGTCTTCTCTAAGCCTTTGATCTTCCGTTTCCCCACAATATGATCAATATCACAACTCCTTGTGTTTAAGGCCACACACCCACTCATAGTCTGCCTAATGGGTCCACTGGCGACCAAGTCCGCCTTCCTCTACATCGACCTCCGATTTCTCAGCGGTGCCTAAAATTGAGCCTCGAGCCTGCTCAATTTTGAAACCAAGCCTCCGATCCGAGCCGCAAGCCGGCTATTTTGGAAACAAGCAGAAAGCGGAGGTTGAATTTCCAATTCTCACCAAACTCACCAAAACAAGTTCCAATTTGCAATTTCTCTGTTTAAAATACGCAGTGACCTGGCCCTGAGAAGTCGATAAGTGTGCTTGTGAAGCCTTCCTTATATCGGCTCGAGACTCGAGGCACGGAGGCTCGATTTCTCAGCGGAGCCTTAAGTCGAGCCTGGAGCCGGCTCGACTTTCGAGTTGAGTCGAGATCTCTGGTGGGACAGTGGGGAGGGGAGAAGACGTTGACATGGTTGGCGTTCCTGCATCTGACGGCTGAGTGCACTGTCTGCAGTCTACACTAGACAGTTTGCAGCATAGCTGTCTCCCCACTTGCATCACTTACTGTCTCGCCTGTTGGTCGGAAGTCCATCGACATGCGACTGCTGTCCGGAGTTCTCGTGCTGCTTATCTCGGTGGTCCCGCTCTCTGCCAATGGAAGCACTCCAGTGGCCGAAGTCACCAGCCACAGAGTGTCGATGTTCTGCTGGAAAGCTGAGGCTTACGAAATATATTACATGGTAGGTGTCACGTGCGATGCAGGTGTGATGAAGAAACGTGCTTCAGAGCCCTGTTTCCGAGAAGTTCCACCAGG
This sequence comes from Steinernema khuongi, assembly GCA_016648015.1. Lineage (NCBI taxonomy): Eukaryota > Metazoa > Nematoda > Chromadorea > Rhabditida > Steinernematidae > Steinernema > Steinernema khuongi. Next base: position 36,146 of record JADLIF010002302.1, on the reverse strand, counting down.
AGGCCAAGGACATCCAGGACAATGAGTTTGCGAGGAAGGATGCAAGACTGGAAGAGTGTTTGGCGCGGTACGCCAACCTCCTGAAGTTGATGGACGACACAGCTCGACCGGTGAGTATTCTTCGCCTCTTCTTCGCTCATAGTTCTCTTCTAGCGCCAATGGGAGAGTCCCGTGAGCGAAGCCATACATAACCTCTGCGATATTCTGTCGCAGAATTTGCTCGAAAGCTTCGGAGGACAGAAGCCGATACTTCCCACTGCGGAGAGATCACACAAGAAGCTCAACGAGAGCTACAGTAACCTGACGGACTACGAGATCGACGTGGTCAACCGTTGCACTGATAAGTTCAGAGACAAGTTCAGTGCTCTGGTAAGCTGGGGGTGGTTGGAGGGTGCTCATAGAAAGCTTTTCAGCCTCTGAGAGACCACCCGAGAGGGATGCGCATGCCCGAAGAAGTGAACGTCACTATTGTGACGCCGCCGCCCATGAGCGTCTCTGTGAGTACCGTAGGAAGTGGGACACCCTCAAGTCGAGAAAGTTCATGTGACTTAAAAGCTCTTGAGGGTCGGTTAGAAGCGTTCTGTGAAACCGTTCGGCAATTCTACGGCGATTTTGGATGGGTACGTTTGGAATGCCTATTTTTCCGATTGATAGGAAGCTGTAGTTCAAGAACCTGCGAGTTGAAGAACTGTGGAAGTGCAAAGGAGAGGAGAAGTACAAGGAGTGCTTTGAGGGATATAGTCGGTTGACTGCAACTTCAATGGCGCCTTCGATGGAGCCGCACACGAGCACAAAGGTGTCTTCGACGGATCCACATACGAGCTCAGAGACTCCACCGACGGACCCACACATGAGCTCAATGACGTCGTCAACTGACCCCCCATCCCGGGCGCCATCTACAACAACCCATGGTAAGACCACAGCCCACTGCTACATCTGTTCTAGGGCGAGGAGTCGGTGGGATAGGGGGGTTAAGTCAGACCTGTCTTACTATACTTGTTTTAGCACCTGAACCTGAGACCACCACAAGCAAAAGTCCTCCCTCAACTACTGCAGTCAGTGGAGTCATAATCAGAGTGTTAGCCGCGTGGAGCGGCGTCGGAATCCTTCTCCTCGCTGTTATTGTGCTCTTCACCGCCTTCTACTGCTACAGGAAAAGTACGTTCACTGTTTTTGGCATGTAAAAAGAGCTGTTTAGGGAATAGAGCAAGGGAAGTTTCTCAGATGGACTCGTCGCTGTGGAATGAATCCGACAGGGAAGCATCCAGCGTGGAGTCCAGCAACCAAGCCTGAAGAATGCGCGATAGGATGCAGGACCGGCTGCTGTATTACGGCCGACTCGGCCTATTTCCCATTAATTGCTTGCGATAAACAAAGTACGTCACTACGTCATTTCAGAATATCTCAAATGTGTGCTGAATCTACTTCTTGAGCGTCTCCTTTCCCTGGATTCGATCCCTAGAGTACTATTTTCTGTTTACTCCCTCCTCTGGAGAGTTTGGCAAACAGCTGCCAGATGGGATCGATCGATCGACGAGCGATCAAGCTTGTTGGCTTTCCGCAAGTCCCGCTAACCACAGGAAAAATGATAGCTTGCTATTCCTTAACGGAGCAAGCTTCATTGAACTAATAGTGCTCCAACAACACCTTGACAACTTATATCTCCTCGGCATGTGGTGCAATCGAGCAGCGCGGCTGACCCAGCCTAAGGTGAGGGACCTTTGATTTTTGCGATTCTGTCCTGAAGTAACTAGCCTTGCAAGATTCGGAAGATTCGCGTGAATTTCCCTGCCCTTATCTACCTTTGCAGGAACTGGCCCCGGACGAGGTGATCGACAAAATTCTCACCATCGAAGCGCTCCACTCCCGCGAATGGACCAAAAACGGAAGCATTCTATCCCGTCGCACAGCGGAGATCTTCCGCGACTCGCCCCAGTTCAAGCACTGGGTGGCTACCGTACCCAACGACTTTGCCCACCTCCCCTACGACGTCGTCCGCGACGTCATCGCCCAAGGCACTTTGGATTCAGTCCAGAATTTCGGCCAAATTTCGGGAAAGTGGGCTGAAGCAGCTGGCCAGCTCCGGAAGATAAAGCTCTACCATGGACAGGTCGTTGAAGTGACCGCGTCAGGCGAATCGGAGCGCGCTCTGAATCCAGAAGCCGACAGATGTCTGTACTTCAGGGACACCACGTTGAGTACGGTGGACTTCACGGATTATGTCGACCTGGCCCCGAGAATGTACGAGAAGCTCGCCATCACCGGGTCCTACAGTATCCCCGAGGAGCTGCTAGGAGTGTCCGAAGAAGTCCTCAGAGCCGTGGAAGAAGTGTTCTTCAACTCTCTCGGCTCCAATTTCTCATCCGTCTTCTTGTCATGGAGCGACGGGCCCTATCCTTCCCACGTCGAAGCCTTCCTCCTCAGAGCCATCTACGGTCGCCATCTTCGGAAGCTGTGGATCCGTCTCCAACCGGAAAACTCTCTCCAACCCTTGGAGTACTTCCTCCGCAAGGAAAACTTCGAGACCTTGACCGTCGCCTCCGAACTACCGTATCCCTTCCTCGAGCTGCCCCTCGACCTGTGGAGGCAGAAGACCTTCTTCGCGACGGCCAAACAGAAGGTGGCCTTTCCCATAAGCGAAGACTCGTACAACAGAGCCCTAGAGAAGTTCTTCGACTGGAACGAGTCCCAGGGCTTCTTCGGCGACAACTACTTCTGGCGGAAGGAGATGCACCCTAGCGGCGAAGAGCGCACTGCGGAGATCACTCTCATCAAGAAGCCCGGACTGGACACGATCTTCTACGAAGTGAACATGGTGTTCGAGAAGGGCACGGAGGCGGACCTGGAGAACTGGAACATTCCCCAGGAAGGAGGAGGAGTTTCCTACGACGAGAGCGACTTCGACAACGACGAGGAGAACTGATGGTTCCTTGTAGTTCTTACGTTTATTCAGGAGTAAAGCTATTTTTATCTATTCACAAGCACAGTGGATCCAGTGTAGCTCAGATAGCGGTGGTCAAGGAACGTTGAGCAGGTCTGAGGGTTTGACAATCTCGTGACAACAGTTAAAGAGAGGATAACCATTCCGTCCTTGATTGACTTGTTTAAGCTTCAAACTCTCGCTCTCTTGGACAATATCGTCACCAGCGCTGTGATCGGGTTGATCGGGTTGGGTCACAACGCTGAAGTTAAGGACAAGCACGGCCGAAACGGGGGAAAGACATCTTCGAGAACTGAACAGGCCAAGTAGATGTCATAGATGCGGTAGATGCCAAGTAGATGGGTTTCTCTCTCTCTTGACTTCTTGGAGCATTGCTGGAGTATGCACTTTACGAAAAGCATAAAAAGGTAGGCTGTGACTGGAACTGGATAACGTGGATGACTACTGGATATGCCGACGGATTCTCCGCGCGACGGATTCTCCGTGCGACGCATTCTCCGCGCGACGCATTCTCCGGAGTCATATTCTCCGCGCGACAGATTCTCCGGCGACGTATTCTCCGAGCGACGGATTCTCCGATAGAATTTTTCTTAAGATTTTGCAAGTGGGTTGGTCTGCACGCACGTATTTGCATAGGCATTGCGAGCAGAGTAACTTTTACTCCCGGCTTAGGCTTTCTGCCATTCCTGATGCTCAGCTAATTAAGCTTGGTCAAAAATTCTATCGGAGAATTCGTCGCACGGAGAATCCGTCGTCGGAGAATGTGACTCCCGGAGAATACGTCACGCGGAGAATGCGTCGCACGGAGAATACGTCGTGGATTCGACTACTGGAATTCCGCCAGCTGCCATGCGGGACTTTTAATATCGGATGAGGATGTGGTGCGAGATGGTAGAATGGGCACCTCAAACGTGGGTAATTAAACCATTCATTCAGCACGGCACATTACTGATGACGAGAGGTGCGACTCGAGCATCAAAAGTGGGATCGAGTAGGACAATGACGATAGGGCTTCAGGCGAAAGAAAAGTGGGCAGGTATCGGAGGCGTGACGAGCATTAAATGATCATAGGGGGGAAAAATTCGAATATCGGCATATACTTTACGAAAAGCATTAAGTGGGATGCAGAATAAGTGGTTGTAGTTTGAGCGGGATGATGGACCGAGTCGGGATGTAGCTAGCTGACGAGGGTGGAGATGACTGGAGCTGGATGAGCCGTTGTTGGATGACCACTGGAATTCCACCAGCTGCCACGCGGGACTTCTGGTGTCTTCTATCGGACTTCTATCGGATGAAGATCTGATGTGGTATGGTCGTATGGGAACCTAAAACGTAAGTAATTAAACCATTTGTTTAGCAGGGCACGACACTGATGACGAGAGGGACAACTCTAGCATCAAAATGAGAATCGAATAGGACATAATCAACTTACGAACAGCAACTCAGAAAAATAACGAATAATAAGATACAAAACGAAGGTGGCACCAGGAAAACAGTAAAAACATAGTCGTAGTCGTTCACTTTGTCTCTGAAGGGGTTCTCGCTGTTGGGAACACATCCGCCCACATGCGCCGTCAACTTGTACCTCTTCACGAGGCCCTCTGCGTTGTAATTGTCAGGAAGACAAGCCTCCATGAGTCCAGGCGTAGTGCTTCGCTTGAGGTCTCCCCAGTAGCTCTCTTAAGACACGTTTAACGTAACTGGAACACTTGTGGATCTCACCTATGAACTCGTGATATCCAGAGGGGACGACCGACTTCAGGTGGGCGGCCTTCAGGTCAAAGGGGACAAGAGAAGCGTTCAGCCTCGCTACTGGATTCGCCTCTGCACCGCTTAAGTACTCTATCAGGAACTTCTCCATCACAAGCACTCTGTCCATGTTGATCGACTTCAAGTATCTCTCTATGGCCGGCTTGACTTCAGTGGGCGACTTCTCTGCCAAGGCAACATGGACGAGGCGGAGAGCCTGGAATGAGCTTATGCTAGAGGTAGATGTAGGAGAGTCCACCACAGGACACTTCACATTCTCTCCTGTGTGATGAAATGTCCTGGTGTCCTTAGAGCGTTGCCAATTACATACCAAGTCGTTGCGATATTCGCCGTCTTCACTCTCGGAAAGTTTCCTTTGTATGTCTTCCGCTTCTTTGACAAGCTCTCCAAGGACGCTTGTATTCTTTCCTGACCGAAGCTCATTATGAAATTCCCACACGTGGCTCTCGTGAAGGAGCTGGGCTTTGTCCAGATAGGCATTTGGGTCTACAATGGATAGATAGAGTCGGCATAGATCGGGCAATGAAGCCAAATCAGAAGGAGCCCTATCACACAATGTTTAGGAATAGCCACACATAGGTAAAGCCCCCAATAAAACAGTTCTGACGATGTTCCAGGTGTCCAGTGAGGTCGGTGTAAATGTTAAGTTCTGGGGTCTTGCCAATCCAGGTTTTAGCTTTGACCTTCTTGGCTCAAAGCTGCCCGGATCCAAAACTGACCTTACCCATCTCTGGACACGTCTTTGTGCAAGTAGACCACACTCCATCTGCGGGCTGGACATTTTAAGGCAATTGAATCAACATGCATTGCTTACCAGATGGCTTCGACGTATCCTTTTGCAATCCAATATCGCGAATGGCCAAAGCAATATTATATGCGGCTATGCAGGACAGATTAAATGCCACCGCCATTCCGATCATGAAGCTATTACGAATCTTCCTTTTCTTGCATTGCGATGGAGAGGGAGAGGGAGAGGGAAGAACGAACATTGTGACTGAACGTCGGAGCTGAAGTAGTTGGATCGGTTTTGAACGCAAGATATCGGAGTGACCTTCGACGCTGAGAGAGTGATCAGAGCGTCGAAGTTTTATGTCATAAAGATCGCATGGCATTGTTGCATCTGTGAACGGGGCTTTGTGCACAAATTTCACGCGGCTGCGTTCTCTCTAGCCAGTAGCACTCTCTATGGGTGCAAAAATTAGCTCGATATACTTCAACAAAAAAGGTCCGAACACGGTGATGTTCTGATTGAGGTGTGAAAAGAAAATTGGTCAGGACAAAGTCGCGCTCTCGTAGCAGACGACGAGAGTGTTTCCACCGTCTCCAGAAGAGGACACGGTTTCTGGCCACGACCTGGCTTAAAACGTGCAGAATATGATTGCTGGCCCCCTATACCAGAAGGTTAGCTGCGGCTATGTGTGAGGACTTCGCTCTGGAGCCTTCTAAGACTGTTCACCAGAAGACCTGCAAAAAAATCCTGCGCGCACCTTCCGTGAGAAGAATATATCCCACTGGCTGCTACGTTTTTTTTTGTTAAAGTGTAAGTTTGTTTAAAGGCGGGATTTTTTCTCTTAGAAGGCTCCAAAATGAAGTGCTCACACGCAGCTAACTCTCTGTAGAGGGGGCCATCCACTTTAAGCCAGGTCGCACATAAAAAGGAGGCGCGAAGACAAAAAGTACACAGAACTTGGTCCCCGAGCAAGCTTGTATGCACATCATGTGATGGCGGCTCCCGAGTTTACTGTGCGTTGATGATTTGTTGTAGATATTATTCTTTATTAAGCGGAGAGGGAGAAAATAGAGTTAAGGGTGGGCCATACGTCTGTAGACGCAGGCGTGTTGGTTTTTGTTCGACGCGTCTGTAAAAGTATGGCCCGGCCTTTACGACAGGGCATACGGCGGGCGGCCACCCGCGGGAAAGCGGAGGGCGACCGCCCTGAGACGTGGATAGTGGTCAGACTGACGAGTGTAACCGCCGACTGGACTCTCTGCCACGATGGGCGGCAGCGAGCGAGAGGTCACGGACCGTGCTTGCGCGCGGTCACACATCATCTGTGCTGAGTCTATGAGAATGTCCCTCAAGTAGAACAACTGATGTTTAGTTGGTTCAATTAACCCTGGTTTTGTTCTTCATACAATTCCTATCATACAATTAGTTACATAAGTGTTTAGTTACATAATTAGTTACACTCAGGAATGCGAAACACATGGAACGAGGAAAAAAAGAGGCGCGAAAGCCTTGAACTCTTGTTAACATAGCTAGTATTTCTTCCTATGCAGATTTTATCTTATGCTAGAATTCTAATTACAAGCACTATGCTTCGAATTACCCAGGAAAGATGAGGCGCGAAGACAAACAGTACACAGAACTCCCATTTCGTCCCCGGGCAACTCTTGAGGCACGGTTGCTCTACAACCCGAATCTGCTAAGGCGCATCCTCAAGGCGTTCAATTGGTTCTGCGCGTTAAGATATGGCCGTATTGTTGAAAACTGTACTCTTCACAAGCTTGTATGTACATCTTCTGTGGTGAGTTTATGAGAATGTACAGCACAAGGCAGCACAATTCATGTTGAGCTGGTTCCATTTATCTTGTTTAGCTAGCTAGTATGGTAGTGTCTTTTGTTGTATGTAGTATGTTAGTGATAGTATGTTAGTAGCTAGTGTCTTGCTGGAATTACCCAAAAAAGCAAAACACATAAAAAAGGAGTTTAGAAGGCTCCAGCGTGAAGTCCTCACACGTAGCCATCTACTTTAAGCCAGGTCGCACATAAAAAGGAGGCGCGAAGACATAAAGTACACAAAACGCGAGTCTCGAGGCAAAAGTTTTGAGGCGAAACCCGGTGGAATGTTCAATGGCATGAGAACAAAGGTGAAGGAACATTCATATCCAAACTTTATTCAATTCAGCTTTTATCAAATTGCAAGGGTTATAGAACTGTCCGTTTTGGAACTGTTGTCGTCTCTCTTGCTGATGCCGCTCATCTTGCTTTTCCTCGACTCCTGCGTGGACTCGACGACGCTTTCAAAGGGGTTTTCGCGTGAGGTTTTCGCCACAGAAGACGGCTCGGCCAATCCTTGGGGAATCGGAATTTTGGTTTGTTTAGGAACGACCTTTCCCGATCTATTGGAGTGCGGAGGCTGTGGAGGCTGCGGACGCTGTGGAGGCTGTGGAGGCTGCGAAGGCTTCGGAGGGGGCTGCACCACAACTGCCTTTCCTTCTAAAGTTCATCATTTCATACAATGGAAGAAATCAATGGGCTTACTCCGTCGGCGGCAACAGTAGCCTATGGCGAGCAGGATGCTGAGAATGACGACAAGGACGATGGCGACGATGGAGATGATGAATGCATTCGCCCCTACAATGCTTTTCCAGGGCTCAGAAGTAGTCTCCTGTCCCAGTTCGTTGGTTATCTTCTCTTTGTTGGCTCCTCGCCCTGCAACATGCAAATGCCAATGATGACAAAACGAAAGCACTAAATCCTACACCAAGGGTCGCGCTCCTTCGGCTTCGGAACGGCGGTAGTCCTGTCCAGTTCCACTTCGCTACTTGGAGTAGGTCGCTCATGACGGGACGTGCCGTTGACAGGGACAGTATACGGAACGTCGGTACTTGTAGGCCTTTCTGAAAGGTGGAAGGTAGAAATGAAGAGGTGGAAACCACTTACGGGACGTTTCCAATCCAGGACTCCTTTCTGTCAACGGGGTTTCCGAGCTAGCTTCTTGACGACCAGCAGATGTAGTCCTGCCTCCAAGAAGAACTGTTGTTTCGGTGCTAGGCGATTCAGGAAGGGCGCTGGTGCTGTTCAGTTCCGGTTGGCTACTTGGAGTAGGTCGCTCAGGTCGGGAAGTGCCGTTGCCAGGGACAGTGTACGGAGCGTCGGTACTTGTAGGTCCTTCTGAAAGATGGAAGCTGGGCTTGAAAACTTGGAAACCACTTACGAGATGTTTCCAATCCAAGGCTCCTTTCTGTCAACGGGGTGTCCGAGCTAGCTTCTTGATGACTAGCAGATGCAGTCCTGTTGCCTCCAAGAAGAGCTGTTGTTTCTGCGTGGGACAGGTCAGGAAGGGCGCTGGTGCTGCCCAGTTCCACTTCGATACTTGTAGTATGTCGCTCAGGTCGGGAGGTACTGTTGGCAGGGATAGTATACGCCGCCTCGGTACTTGTAGGCCTTTCTGAAAGATGGAAGTTAGGATTGAGCAGTTTGGGAGCACTTACGAGAGGAACTGAATGTTTCCAATCTAGGGCTCCTTTCTGTCAACGGGATCTCCGAGGTAGTTTCTTGAGGACCCGAAGATGTTGTCTCATTGCCTCCAAGAAGAGCTGTTGTTTCTGCATTGGACGGGTCAGGAAGAGCGCTGGTGCTGTTCAGTTCCAGCTGGCTACTTGTAGTAGGTCGCTCAGCTCGAGAAGTGCCGTTGCCAGGGACAGTGAACGGAGCGTCGGTACTTGTAGGCCTTTCTGAAAGATGAAAATTAGAAATAAAGAGTTGGAAACCACTTACGGGACGTTTCCAATGCAGGGCTCCTTTCTGTCAACGGGATCTCCGAGCTAGCTGCTTGACGACCTGTGGTTGTAGGCTCTTGACGACCTGTAGTTGTACTCCCATTGCCTCCAAGAAGAGCTGCTGTCTTTGCGTTGGACGGGTCAGGAAGGGTGCTGGTGCTGTTCAGTTCCAGTCGGCTACTTGGAGTAGATCGTTCAACATCGATTTTAGGTAGAGTAGATGAAGTCAGCATGACGGAGGTGGTGTTGCTACTAGGAGTCACCGTGATTCCTGATGTTGAATTAGCTTTTTCGGTACTATCAGTAGCATTCCAGGCAGTAGCATTCTCAGTAGCGTTTCCAGGTCCTGGGTAGGTGCCCTTGGACACAATGGGCCCGCGAGTGGTCGTCCTTTTCGGACGCCGATCATAGATCGTAAGAGGGGGCTTAGCCTAAAAACACGGCTTAAAAGAAGCGAAATAAGCACTTGCTTACAAAAGGCTTAAAGCCATCGAGGAGACCGCGTCGAGCGCACCGATTGATTTTCATGACGTCGTGCTGCGCCAACTTCTTATAGTCTTGCTTCAGCTTCTCGTAGATCTCCCTCCACGGGTTATCGTCCTCGAAGATGCAAAGGTAGATCTTCGCTGCCGCTGAGCAAAATCGCTTCACTAACTTATACATCGGAGTCCTCGGTTCGGGCTGCAAAAGGGTACTGTATGTCTATGTCCGACGTAGGTCGATCCCGCTCGAAGTCAGGGGCGACTTTTACCTACCGGTCCATGCTCATACTCAAACTTGACCTTCTTGTAGTTGTCGAAGCACATCCGGAACAGCGGCTCCCTAGTGAGGTCGTGATCCTTTTGGAGATCCAATGTGTGCTCGAGAAAATCCTGGTCGACGTCGTACTAAAATTGAAATGACATAAACGCGTACGTCTTTGGAGCATACCCAAGAGTAGGTACTGTAGTACTCGGCATCGCGGCAGAGCTGTTCAGTCTCTGTGAAGTTGCGCGTTCTGTTGCACGACAACGCTTCGGCGTGGAGCTTCAGCAGTTCATCTAGAACGAGAAAAAGAAGAGCTGAGACGAGATGAAAGACTCCTTACGACGAGGCAAGGTGACCCAAACGCCTCGCCCTTCGGAAGCTTTGATAAGCAGCACGAGAAGTCCGAGCAGCAGTCGCATGTCGATGGAACCTCAACCAATCGGCAAGAACGTAACGGTAAAGTGAAGGAAGAAGGGGACGTGGCGTCTAAGGATGGCTCGAGTAGACACAGGCAGACAGACAGATAGACACAGTTGTCTAGTCAGACGCGAAACGCACGTGAGCTTGAGTGGGAAGAACCCGACGACTTCAGGCCTCCTTTTCAGAGTCCACTTGTAGATCTTGTTGTGATTCTACTTCACCCGGCATTTGCCTTAGCAAAGCTCTTCACACTCTGTTCGATGACTCTAGCACTCCTTTACATTAGTCTCTTGACCCTGTACATAGCAGCTTTATACCTCTGCACATACCTTTCCCTTCTCTATATCTCCATGAACATCATGACGTTACCATTCCCTCGCCTTGTATATCCTTCTTCAAAGCCATTGACCCGCGTTTCTTGTTCGCTTGAGACTATACGCAACGGTTATCCTTCAGCAAGAAACACAGTGCCTACATTATGACCATCTTCGCTCTGTGCTCATGTCTTCGCGTTGGCTACTGTAAGCTCACAAGAGACTGGCTACTGTAAGGCTACAGTATGCTCCTGAAACGAGCACTACTTCACTGGGCTTGCTGGTGTCCTCAACTCCTTTCATGGAAAAATATTTATCTACAAAACCTAAAACACCATAAGATGCAACCCCCATTAGAAAACAAACATCTGCTTCTTGTCGAACTGTGTTTGGGCCTTCTCCAGCGCCTTCTCGTAGTCGTCGATGCTGTTCTTCTCGAACGTCGGACACTTCAGTTCCCCTCTCTTGAACATCGCGCTCAGCTCCTTGTGCATTTCTCGGCGCTTCTAAAGTTTACATCGTGAAAGAACGGGAGGCATGGCGCAGAAGTACCGGGGTGTTCTCGGGAACCAAGTACCACGGCGACATCCAAAATCCGACTGCCCGAACGTTCTTGAAGATCAGTGGTCCAGCCGGAAGCTGTAGAGGCTGCTTGCTCATGGCGCCGTAAGTGACGATGCATCCATTAGAGGCGAGGAGGCTGGACACCAACATTCCGCTTCGTCCTCCAACACAGTTCAAGGCCAAGTGGATGTTCTTGAATTTCCCACGGAATTCCTTGAGAAGCTGAAAGCACAAGATCTTCCTTGGCTCCTGTAAAAGCTAATAGCTTACGTGCTCCTCGGTGACGACATAATCCGCGCCAATGGACTTCAAGTCGGCCACCAGCTCATCAAGATTATCCCGGGATCTGACGACGTTGATGGTCTTGATGGACCAGAGCTTGCAAAGCTGAAAAATTTAGGTCATTACCGTAATCCAATGAACGACTAACCTGGATGACGTATCTTCCGACGGCAGAGTTTGCACCGTTCTGAATCACCACGTCGCCGGGTTTCAGATTTACGAAGTCCTTGAGCATGCGATAGGCCGTGGACGGGTTCACTTGCAGCGTGGCTGCAAACTCCATGGGCAGGTCCTTGTCGACGGGATCTACCTCCTTGGCGTCGTGGATTCCGTGCGACCGCCACGTTCCAATCCCAGCGTGCGACGGGATGATAAGCGAGCCGACTTCGACGTTTTTCACTTCGCTGCCGACGGCTTCGACGATTCCACATCCTTCATTGCCGCCGACTGCTGGCATCGGAGGCTTTAGTGGGTACACGCCCTGGATCTGGTTGATGTCTGCGGGGTTCACGGGGGCTGCCAGCCATCGAACCAGCACCTCGTTGTTCTTCGGCTTCGCTTCGGCTACTTGCTCGAGTTTGACCACTTTCGCCGGGTCTCCATACTGAGAGTAGACAAGCTTCTTTCCGGAGAAAAAGCGGCGAAAGGACAGGATGGGGAGTCGGCTCATACTTCTGAAAAGATAAGCAAGTTTCTTCTTGACGGTCCGTGATGGAAGCTTCCGTCAAGGAGTGCGTCGAAACACCACACCAAAAGCCCACCCACAACTTTGCAGACGGCAGTCTCGTGCGCAAAAAAGTCTCTTTGTTGCGTCTAGTAGACACCAGCTCGTAGACAACCGCAAATCTCCAGATAGTCCCATGCTGGGAAGAGCCTGCCAAGCAACGTGGAAAACAAATAAGTTGAGAACGTTATTTTATTGTAGAAACTTATAAATCTCTGTGTCTGAACGCGAACCAATCGCACAGAATCAACGCCGAAAGCAACAATAGAGAAACCTCTGCAGAATATCAACATATAATATAAATACAATTATTAATGGCAAATTCCGAAAGAGCGTCTAACAACATAATTACAAAAATGAGAAAAATTGGAACTGAGAAGCTCGAAATTGACTATTCTGGGAAGGGGGAGAGATGCTCTAAGAACTGCGCTCCCGCTCCACTTCTTGAATTCGCGTCCTGGATCCGGATTTGTGCATGCTTCCGTTGTCGCCACCGGCAAGCAATGAGATTCTTTGTTGTTTTGTGCCAACGGGAGTGCCGTCAAATCGCGTGTAGTTCTTCAGGCCTGCAATAATTACGGTAGGTGAGTTAGAGGACGGGCGAAGCATACCGCTCATGATCCTCTCAAAGTCGCCGTGGTCAATCTGGCTGGAATCGATCTTCGGCTTCTTCTGCGCTGACTTCGAGCGATCATAGGAGTCGATGAAGCGCTGTTGGAGCTCGCCGAGGAGCTCGTCGTTCTTGCGGTCGTCGTCACCCGTGTGTTTTCTTCGGGCTGCATTCTGAGCGGCAGCCAGTTTCCGCTCCTGATCTCTTTTCCTCTGCTCGTTCTCCTTGACCGCTTGCTGGAAACTCTTCGTGAAGGAGTTGAGGCGCGAGAAGAAGCCGCTTGGCTGCTGGGTCTTCGGAGACTCCCCGTAGAACTCGACACATGTAGAGAACGCCTCGTTGGCGCACTTCGCATTTTCCAGGAGAAGCTCCAAACGAGGTTCGTTCTTCTCGAGGAACTCGCGAAGCGTCTCAGGGCTCTCATTTCCTTTGAGACTGTGCTCTTTACGAGCGAGGGCGAAGTTTGTCTCAAGTTCTCGGATGTCCGTTTGAATGCTTTCGAGTTGAACTAAAAAGTTAGCGTTGCCATTCAGGACTGTGCCACGAGATACTTACTTCCTGCGGCCTTATCGGCAAACTTCAGTTGTTCTGGGAACTTCATGAGCGACTCGAAATTTTCACGGATCTGTTCGCAGATCAAATGGAGTAATGAGATCGATCTGTCATTTGGGGATTTCATGCCGGCCAACTAAATAGGCTCCTTTATAAAAACACAAATAAAGATAGGAGCTTACCGAGTCCAAACTGGTGATTTTGAATCCATAGACTCCGCCCTTCCTGCTGCTGTTCATGTAGTTACCGTAGGCCAGAATGATCTCCAAGACTTTGTGAAAGTCGGAGGCTTCACGAACGCACTTCGAAGCCGCTGTCAAGCTGGTCAGCTGCGGCTCGATGAGATCAGCAGATTCTTCAAAAGATGCCATAAACGACATGATCTTCAGCTTGTGCTGGAGCCGCTCGATCTTGATCAAATTCGCCAAGAATTGATCTTCTTCGGACAGTGACTCAATAAGACCGTCGTTCCGGTTCTCGTAGTCACGGAACAGCTCAACTTCTTCGCTTGTTGGGACGATTCTGAGCAGGATCTCTACGTTCTCAGCGGAGAGGGAATTTAGATCGAGACGGTGGACGGCTGACATGATTTCCGCAGCGGGCTTCGCAATTTTTCTGCGTGTAATGGCTGAAGAGTAGTACACGATTGTAAGAACCACGTAGAGGATTCATACCAATATTTTGGAGCCTCTTTGTGTCGAGAAGTGTGTTCTTGGCAGCTGTTGATGACGTCGTGCTCGAACTGCCTGGGCTATGCTGACCAATCGAAAGAACGTCCGCCCTCGGAGACGAGCCTCCTCCAATGTTGAAGGATTCCTCTAGATGGCTGAAGTCGATCCGCTGAAGTGTAGAACGATAAACAACAATATCGCACGATACCGTACCTCGCAGATCTTGTCGTCGTCCAGATCGTTGAAGACGGTGTTCTTGACCTGATTCGGTTTCAAAGCGGTCCAGTTGAGCTGTGGAAGTTTGTTCTTCGTTTGGACAACACGCTTGATGGTCATTACATCGTTGGACGGAGGACACAACAGAGTACGACCAAATCTTGGAGCTCCTGGAGGAGGAGGTGGTCCGGGCGGCGGAGGAGGTCCCGGAGGAGGTGGCGGTCCACCAACTTTTATGGCTCCAGGTGGTGGAGGTGGAGGAGGTGGTGGAGGCGCCGTAGAAGACTTGCCCAACATCGGTGGTGGTGGAGGTGGTGGGGGTGGAGGCGCTGGAGCCGATGTTCTTGGAGCGGGTTCTGGAACTGCTGCACCAGTAGTTACGGTAGGCGCTGGAGTGGAAGCTGGTGCCGCGGCTGCCTTCTTCTGCGCCATCTTCAGGCCGGCCTGCAAGGACACTTGCATCTTTTCGAGCTCCTGAATTTTGGATTCCAGTTTCGACTGCTTTTCTCGCGCTGCCTTGTCCTTTTCGTTCAGGGTTCTTCTCATAGTGTTGATGGTCGAGTCATGCTCCTTCAGAAGCTTCTCCCTCTCGCCTATGAGATCTCTGAGTCTTCGGTCGAGCGCTGCGTTTCGCGCAATGTAGTCGGCCTCCACCATTTGAAGCTTTTCGTTCGTGGATGACAACTTTTGCTTCAGTTCTTCGTTGTCCTTCTCCAGAATGATCTTCGCGTTGGAGTCTTCGATTAACGCGTTCAGATCAATCTTATTCTCCAAGTACGCTTGCCTCGGCCGTTGGAACTGCTCGCTCTCATTCGCCTTCAAGCTCTAAAGTATTTTCTTGAGATCTAGCGTATATGCTTGGCTCATTACCTCCAAGAGCTCGTCCAGGCCCAGCTGGGTAAACTCATGCTGAAGTGCAAGTCGATAGGTGTTGTCGTCCGTTGAGTGCACAACCACATTGATGAACTGCATACACGCAGTCATAAAATCAACGTGGAATTCTGTTGGATTCCTGAAGTAGCCAAATAGCGTCTGGAACCTATGGAGTTCTTTGTACTCCTAAAAATGCCGTAAATCGAACGTCTAGAGCCCACATGTCTTACCACTCTGAACCTATTAAAGGCCTCAATCACTACTTCATGGCCACCCGCCACCATGCATATCGCTGCCAGCAGCTCCACGACCAGCGCTTTCGTCCTCAAACTTTGGTGTAGTATGCTTCTCACTATGCAGTAGATAGCTTGAGAGTCGTTAAAAACCATTTGGAACCCGATCTAAACGGCTACTATGAGAAAGGAGGGAGAGAAGATACAGTATACCCGGTTGTTCATGATCGCTCGCATGCAGGAAACACAGACGTGGACATCGTCCTCCGGATCTCCGATGTTCTTAGCCACGATGCTTTTGCTGCTCGCAGCAGTAGCCTTCTTGAACAGAGAACTAGACTTCGGGTCGTCGTAGTAGCTTGAGTTATGCGTACCAACCGATCCATTAGAGGTATCATTTCCGATGACGGCTCCGGTAGGATAATGGAACGCTCCCGATGTCAACGATGGAGTCGACGAACAGCTTGGCAGAGCGGGGTCAAACGGGGTCGCACTGAAACTCGGCTCGTAAGATCTGTTAAGCACAGGGGCGATACCAGAACATGCTGGGGTCCTGCATCTGGTTCATGTAGTCCACAAGAATCTTGAGCCCGTTATGTTCGGCGTCCAAGAACTGGTACACCCAGTCGATGCTGTTCGTCCTCAGTGAGATCTCGATGTGCTTCAGGATGGCAGTTGACGTCTCTTGCTCCCCGATGATCTTCTTCTTCTATAAAATAATCCATTGAATTTGCTTCAAATGCGTTGTGATCACCTTTAGAGCCTTGAGTGCCTTCTTATCCAGATAAGCCGACAATTTGGCGAGGTAAACGGAGGGACCTGTCACGTCGTGCATGTTCCTTTGATCTGAGACGAGCTCCCACTTTTTCGCAATGTCGTAGTCACGTAGTACTCGCATTTTGTCCGGTGGTAGGTCCATCTTCTTCTGAAATACCAAAATATGTTTACATTTGTCTAGTCTTGTCAGTCAAACTTTTAGGTGGAACGAACCACGTGACTTGATAAATGTTTACACTTCTCCGCTGATTTTATCGGCGTTGCAAACATTTCTCTTCGAAGGACTTGACCCCGAAGCATGAAATGTCAAAACCCTTTGACAAACAGTGTAACCACTCAAAGAAGATGAAAAAGAGGTCTTCATTGTTAGTTCAAGAGATCATCAGTCCCTTCTCGACGCCTTCACCCTTTCGCAAGCGATCGTAACCTGTTCAGAAGACGCCCTGCTGCTTTTTGCCGACCTTGGATGGGAACAAGGAGATGCGAAGAGCGATGGGAAAGTATGAGTCACCTGTTACATCGCTGATCGATCGGTTTCTCAATTGCCCTAGTGATTCACAAACGAAGCGAAAGGACCCATTCCAAATTCGGAAGGAATGTTCACCTTGTGGATCGCTAATGCAAACAACAACAAGCTGATTGGCGACGCAAACAGCACCTGATAAGAACGACCATTAAGATAACTCACCAGAACCTCCTCAAACGCGACGAGGACCTCCGACTCCTCGGGCATCTTCCCGGGCATTCTGGCCGACGTCCCCGAACCACCAAAGCTGCTTGCGTTGGAGCCTCTGGCGGTGAGCGGCGGCGGCGATGATTTTTTCTCGACCATCGGGTGTCGCTTCCCCGGAATTTCGGAGGCAATTTAGTAGAGTCGTTTGCTTATGAGAAGCTCGACCTCGTCACTCTGAAAAAACGAACTTTGTAAGTGGCTTGTTTACACACATCGCGCATAATAAACAAATATCTGTTGACGAGCGAGAACCGGAAATGTCAGCAGGGAAAGTTGGTGCTCAGCAGGGAAAGTTGGCTATTTGGCACGAAAATATGTGATTTACGATTCGCGGAAACGACAAAGTCTTGGCTAAATGGCAACCGAACACCCTCCAAAGGGGTTTATGGAAAAGATGGTGTGATGCAGCTTCCGCCGAGCTTCAAGAATGAATCAGAAAGGAGAGTTCATTGACGAGCCGCCCACATCCGAGAATCACGATTCCACATTCCACATCTCCGATCGCTGGAAGATTCGTGGGAAAGGGATGAATGGCAAATGGATTCGATAGGCTGTTCTGTACGCGAAAAGGATATTCATAGTACGTAGTGTAAAGTGTTCTTTTGTCCGAAAATTCCGCAGAAATAGATGATAAAAATCATTAAAACATGAAACAACGGCTCTGTGGTTGCATCACAACAAAACGATATCGCAAGACGCAGTAACAAACACTGATTCGAAGGAAAACACAAAAACAGAACAGCTCATTACTTTCCAGATAAGAGGGAAGGACAGTGCAACCGTAGGAATACGGTACTGTAAATAGGGTTTGTAATAGTTAGGAAAACGCTGAATATAGATTGCCATAGGAGTCACGTGAGAATTCAGAAGTAATCTAGAAGCTTTCCAGGAATTTGGCTGCTTGGCGTAGCAAGCTGAAATTTACGATAAGCATCTGCTGTTCGCTTAAATACAGTAATGAATACTCAGAACGGAAAGCTGGAAGTTCGTCTTCTAGATTGAAAATCCTCCTTAATTAGAAAAAAAGGAAGCAGACATGCTTAAGTCGTTCTCGACGAGAATGATAAACCCACAAGGACACACAACAGACCCTATTCACCGAAAATTTCTACAGGAAACCCGGTTTCCCGATCAAAAAACCTTGGGTCGTGCGGAACAAAGTCAGAGTGCAATGCGTAGCGGCAACGGGTTAAGGCGCGCAGTAAACAACACCAAGGCGCAGGCGAACAAGTGAGGCGATGGAGACGCCCGCCGGTAGGTATAGTATGACTACAGGCAATAACAGCTGTGTGATGGCCGCCGGCAAGCCAGTGAGCAATCAAATTCGAGCAGAGGGGGAGGAGGCAAATCGCCTTCAAGCAAAAATGGAGGGGGGAGCGGTCGACGTTTCCGAGAGGTTTCCGCACGGAGTGCGCGATCCGGCGGGGAACGTCGCGTTCACTGGGTGAGAACGCGAAGACGATGAGTCTCGGTGAGGCCACGCCGGGCGGTCTGAGTCGAAGATGGCTAGTTGAGATAAAGCGCCGCCGAAACGGTCCGAGTGAGATGGTTAATTGATTGGAAAGCGAGATGGGGGCGCTACGGGCGGTTTTACGGGTTTGGAGAGTCGTTGACGAGTAGATTGACGTACTGGGAAGGAATGTCCAGCTCATTCTTATGCGAGCCCTATCGTTTGCAGAATTTAGACGTCTCGTTTGAAGAATTTAGACATTATCCATCGGTCATTTGCGGTTTTGCAGAGGGACGAGGCGGTCGCTATTTGTCTGGCCTATGGTATCGTCTATTTGTCTAGTTTAGCAACCTGTTGTTGTCTGGTTTAGCGAAAGGTGTTTTTGTTGTCGACTTCGAAAAACATGTGATCTGTCAAGTGAGTGACTGCTCTTTGGGTTCTGAAGTGATAGATCATTGGCACAACAGATCTCCCCTACAAATAACGTCATGGTGCCAAAGATCACCCTATACCAGACATTTCGGTTCCAGCTGACACTATCATCTTAGATTCCTGTACACCTTGTAATTCCTGGCGACAAAACAGAGCTGCCTATGAGTCTTCGGTGAGGAATCCGCCTGCGTCCGGACTCCTCATTCATTCCGAAAATTAGGAAAGGTCAACAAAATTGTTTCAATAGATGTATCAGCCTGCTGCAGGGGGAAGGACGTTCGTCTTCGGCATTTAACCAGGAGCCCAAACACCGTTTACGTCCGTGATTGACGGATGAGTTTTAGAATCGGGAATCACAGAACCAACAAAACGCGAACGTGACGACGGAACACGCTCGTTTGCGTGTCGACGGAGAAGTGGCGAACTGTCGTTATCGGTCGTTCACATGTTCGCGGAGGGCGCGTAAAAACGCTCCCAGGAGGTCAGAACAATCGCCAGTTGCAGGGCGTCTAAATTTCGCGCACGCATAAAACACGCCGCCGTCGCTCTCCGAGGAATAACAAAACTCCTCCGAGGAGGCGAATTAGCCGATTTGGCCGCGCGATTAGGGATGCCCGGAAACATTCCAGCGGCGCCTCCAGGCCTGTTTCCTCTTTGGGAATGCTCTTTTGTTTTGGACAGGGGACCGCAACAAAGGAAACTTATCAATATGTGTCGCAGATGGGTCGCTTCGGTGACGTGCTTGGATCGTGGATTCTCATGAAATTGGAGGACTTATTCCTATGTTTTAGCTTTACCTTGTAAAGCTGTGTAAAGGAGTCTCTAACTGTTCATTCAGGGGGTGCGTGGAAGGTGAAATTTCCGGTCATCTTTGGTCCCACATATATGATTTCCACTGTGTTAAAAAAGGCACCCCAAGGGATGTTCGTTAGGACCCAAGAATCTGGAAATATCAACGGTCAAAGATCTTAACATAGAGTATGAAAGAAATCTTTAGTCCTTTAAGACTTCAGGTGCTGAAATTACTCCTTATCAGGAATCAAAAGCATCGATTTATTTGATAAATTTCTTGGGTAACTAGTAACTTGTTAGGAATTCTGTCTTCAGCTGATTCAATGCCCTCAATTACACTCGATTTGGACATTGTAGGGAAAACAAAGACATTCAGAAGAAACTCGCTAAAGCGATGTTCTTAGCTCTAGAAGCTCTAGCACCCCTGAAAATATTGAAATACCCCGAAATAACAACTCGATTCCAGTTCTTTAAATAGTCGGCATTAGAGATGATTTCTGCTCCCGCCACTAGCGCGCCTGGAAAAACAAATTTGAGCCATTTATGATGCTCAAACGATGCTGAAGTGAACTGCGCAGAATTCCACGGAATTGGATATATGTATTCTAAACATAGTCAACACGAAACACATTCCAAAGTCAATTCCTGCGCACCCACAATGAGTCCTGGGCGTCGTTCGGTGCGTCGTTGCGAGCACATGTGACATATTTACATGGTGCCGGCCGCGGCAAAAGCCTTTTGTGTCGTGGCAGTTGGTCGTCCTGGCGAAACAATGGTCCAGCGCGTCCAGAGGAGATTTATTATTTTAGGCGCGAACACATTTCACAGCAGGACGCGATAGTACTAGTAGCAGCGGGCACCGACACCGCCTCGGCTTCTGCAGAGAGGAGAGCAAATAGAGGAGGCGCGACAGATAGGATGTCGCGCCAGATTAGGAGTGCGCGAAGATACGCGGAACTTGAGCTGGATTAGGAGGCGCGCCGAGAGGAGCTTGGCGCGAGGGGGAGGCGGTTTTGTTTTCGCTTCTTCGAGGGTTCACCATTGGGAGGATCAGCGGAATTAGTTATGAATTGGAATGCCAATGGGTGGTCGGGGAGAAGGCAGCTTCGAAGGACTCATTCAAACAGGACATTCCTGGGAGCATCCGATATTTCCACAATCACCTTCGCAGAACCAAAGTGTTGGCCAGTATGACCGAAGTGAGACATTATAAATGTTGCCTACTGTAACCGATCTTCCAAAATGTTCTCGAACATGGCTCTTCCCGTCCTCTTCTCTGGAGCGTGACATGAGATCACCTAGCATGAGTGAAAGTGCGAAATTAGAGCGCGTAAATCCGCTCCCACCCTCATGCATACTCAAAAAGGGACCAAAAAATCGTTCCGCTGTGTCTACGCCGCCCTGTAAGTGCAAGCTAGGTTCCTGCCCCTTCACCGAAAACCGTGGTTTTTCATCCGCACAAACTAGTTGGGCACCACACTCTGGCCATTCGTCAAACGATCAGTAGAACTGTCATTTGCCGTGGGCACAAAAAGTGACAGTAATTGGCCGACTTGTACAGGCGCACTGTACACAGAGGACGTCTGTAATGGAGACGGAAGACGAAAATGCTTTTTTTAATTCTAAAAGGTCCTGATGGTTCAAGTTGTTAAGCGGTATCTATTTATCCATCGGCTGCAAATGTTGCAAAGTAGAAAATCGGACACACATGTTAATTTCGCAAAGAAAATCTTCATCTTGAAATCATCAAATCAAAATCTTAAGGAACGTGGAGTAAGTAACCACATGTGCAAAAATTATCTGTGTAAAAATGTTCAAAAGCGGACATAGATTATGTAAAAAAAACTTCGCCTTGAGAAATCTAAAGAACCGTAGAATAAGTAAACATAGGCATATTTTCCGGAAAAACCTTCGAACGGTCATTCACTTACGTTAGGAAAACACAGTACGATAGGATTACCTATATATTCGGTATATTATATGTTAATTCCGCAAAAAAACCGTCATCTTGAAAAATCATAAGGACCGTCCAGTATATGTGCAAAAATTATCTCTTATATCCTGTTAAAATGGTCAACTGCGGGCATTGATTATGCTAAAAAAATCTTCGACTTGAGAAATCTAAAGAACCGTTGAATAAGTAAACAGAGGCATATTTCCAAATGGTCCGGAAAGGGCGTGAAACGGTCATCCACTTACGTTAGTAAAATACAGTATGATATAAGATCACTTGAAATTGGAATCAAACACAAAAATGTGTGAATTCTTACTCTTCTGTGGTTACAATCATGTCATCGGAAACGATAAGTTCACAACTCGCTCGTATATGGCCCAAATATATGGCCCAAACAACTGCAAAGATATGTGTACCCACGAACTGTGACATTGCCACTGCTTCTGCAAGACCTCTTCACACAAAACCGCATCTCTCACAGCAAAACCTCTTTACACCAAGATCCTGGAGCACAATCTGGGCACGCAACGCCGGACAGCGATCAGAAGAACGTCGACCTTTCCCACACATCTGTCTGGGATCGTGCCGCTTATTAAGGTCATAATCGATTGTACAGCCAGCTGAGAGGGCTACCCGACGGAAGACGAGAACATCGGTAAACCAAACATAACGAGCAGTTTGCCCGCGATTTTTTGAGGAGATAAGCACCTCAACGGGACAGTTTCGGTTTTTTGAAGTGGACTTGCTGAGAGGAGCGCGTCGAGCGATAGCGTGAGGCACAATGGGTCAGGACACGAAAGTGAACGTTGAGAGAAAGAAAACCGAACTTGGAAAGAAGCCCAAGAACATAAAGACGTGGGTGATCTTTACAAGGGAACCTCTGGATGGAAAAAAATTCTTGCTGTTCTACAGGTATGGCGAAACGGTGAGCCTATCAGAGCTGCTGGCGTTCGGCAACCGCTACTTCAACTGCGGACAACGCTTCTCCTCATCCATCAAGGGTGATGAGTTTACCCAGGCGCCTCAACCCCCTATCTTACAAGCCATCAGTGTCCTAAGCAACGTCAGGAGGGTTTACTTTACGGACTTTCGCTTCTTCTTCAGCTGCTCAAGAACGTATGGAACTCAAGAACTGAAGAAAATATGGCAAAAATGTTTTGTAATCACGACGAGGAGGCGAATTTCTCATCATGACTCAAAAATCCAGACAAAATCCAGACAAGAGCAAGAAAGGCACTTGAAGTCAGGAATAGCTAAGAAAACAATGGACTTTAACCGATCCGAATGGCGTATTTGGTCACAGGCTTGTCAAGGGTAGGTTAAAACATCAAATATCCCTAGTCCACAGCTTGAGATAGATCAAAACACAATACAGAAAGCACAATTATGCTAGAAGTAGGTCTTCTGAGAACCTCACCCGTTTCAGGCCGCAAGAACTGCGACAACTCTAACAAAAAAGAGTCCCTAGGGAGCATAAACAAACAGTGACTCCCTCCGCCTAAGAGAATCCGAAGTGGCGATCCATAAACGGATTGGCTCTCATTATTCCAGTTCACTTCCTGGCCGCGAAGCGCGTCGCCATCAATCGATTAGGCAATGGGCGGCGGAGAGGACTGCCGGACTGGGAGAGGCGCGGGCGAGGGCGGCACGAGGCGCGCCCGGGGATTACCTTGTATTTATCCTGACACGCGCGTTACATCACCGTTAGTCACTTGGCGCTGGAACGGAGTTGACCCGATCCAGAACACAAACAGAGCAGGGTGCAATTAGTGGGCGCGGTGGTTGCTAGGCGCCGGAGACGAGCGCAGAACCAGAAATCAGAGTCCGAACGTGTGTTAATGGGATTTGGTTAGTGCGAGGGATTTAGGGGTGTGGAAAGCAGTGATGCCCACGAGTAGGACTCTTTAGGAAGAACTTGGATTTTTGCATGTGCCTTTGTAGCAATAAAAGTTAATGTACCTGAATTCGATGTGCATGGTACCTATACATAGATTGGGAGAATCCCTTCAGGTCACAATAATTACAGTTGTTTTCGGAGTGCTCTCTTCACTGCACCCAAAGCAGAATCCAAGAGGGATATAAGGAACATAGCTCCACAGGCCAAGTTTTTTTAGGCTCGTTTCAAGGAAAGTCAGTTAGGATCTGGACTCATTCATGTCTTTATTTTTGTATCTCTTCTTTTTTTCTTCCACTAATTTGATTCCACTAATTTTTGATTCCACTAATTCCACCGAAATTCGCGGAAAATGCTTTTTAAAGCTGAAATCTGATCATTCGCCTTGTTCTTATTTTTGTAAATTGTAAGATTAAATGTTCTCAGCTTGGGCACATAATGTGTTAAGCTAGGCTCAATCTTCACAGTTCCACAGACAATAGCTTACGCAAAAGATGGTAGCGATCAGAATGATGGCGAGAATAGTATAGCGGTCCAGCAAGTCTAACGGTCCAAGGTTTAAATTTTTGATAAGCCAGTGGAATGGAGTTTCGTTCCTATGTAAGAGCAAGGAGTATAAGCAGGTTTGCTAAGGATCAAACGTAATATTTTTGCATTCTTTCATAAAGTCGTTTTGAAAGGGAGGAAAATTTAAATGCAACATTTCTGAGCTGAAGAGTGGATCTTCGCTTGATTGTGGTCGTTGTTAGAGCTGTTTTGGGAGCATATTTCCATACTTATCTCTATGGACCTCTATGGGTCTCAAATACTGTAACACCGGGGCGGCTATATTCTTTGTGACAAACCAAAGGGATGCTTCCGTCTTTCCATCCACTGGCATGGTGGATCTACTCGATCTTCAGCAAATGGGTCTAACGTTTCGTCAAGATTACCCTCAAATCATTTTAAGCAAAGGATCGTTCCTAAAGATCAAGATTCCTGAAGATCAAAGATCGTGCTGATTGTGATCGTGTGTGTTTTAGGAGCATATTTACATGTTTATCAAGAGTAGGTCGCCCTTGCGGTACGGGATTTCAAGCAATGGATTGTTGCTAACGATTAAGAAAATATTTTTGCGTCCTTACTGTTTTTTATTACGATTAGGACAAATGGAAAGGTCAGTTTTGGTTTCACAAAGATTGGTACTCCCTCACTGTACAGTATCAGTTTAAGAAACACCACAAACGATGAGAAACAACATCCATAGGAGAACAATCTGAGAGAGTATCTCGTTTTCTGCGAGCACCATCCTAAGCTGATCACCTCGGGCCGTCGCGAACGCTTATCCACACTCATATTAGCCCTAGTGGGAGCGGCTATCTACAATCGATGCAGAGCGCTTATGGAAATTGTTTTCGCTAGGGTCCACAATGGGTGTTTTCACGGACAAATTCAATAATGGCCGGACCACGGGCCACGCGAGCGAGTTGTGGACAAGTGCCCGGGAGGAGAACGAAGGATCAGATTCCCGAACGATTTGTCACGTCGTGGGAAAACATCTGCTCCGGCCCACTTGAACTGAATCACTTGAGAGCGCTGAGTCAGCGTGATTTGAGCAGCTGCTTCCGAGGTTTACTCAGCACTTATTTTGAGATCGAGGCTTACTTTGAGGAAGTGCCTGAAGAAAAGCTTTTAGTGGAAGCTGAAAATGCTGATTTACAAGGTATAGGTACTTGAAAATAGGGTGAACACGTTACTTATAGCTAAGAAGTGTTGTGGCACTCTTTTCCGGGTGTAGTATTACTTAGAATATCCCAGCTAATCGGTTGGGAAAAATGTTTTGTAAGATTTATGCATGTCGAATACTCGTACACGCACGATTTCGAGGCCCGAGTGACATCTTTGTAAAGGAGCAACGCAAAAACAGGGTAAAACATGTTGAACCTTGAAATAAAGTTAATTTTTGCTCGCTCGCAATTTTTTAATTGGTTGGAACATGTTGTTAGAATATGGCTTTCTCTAGTTTAATTTTTGCTGTACATTCTACATCGAAAATTACCGAATTTTCTTCTTAACGAAGGTCTTAACATGCGGTGGTTCAGATTCAGTGGTATGGGCCAGAAATTCTGTGGACAGCGCCATTGAGGAATATAGGATAGAGCTCAAAGAATTTTATTTGAAGAATCTCCTGTTAGCAAAATGTCTAACGATGAGAACATTTTTCCAATGTGGGATAAAGACGTGTGGTTATGGACGATAAGAAATGCGAGTGAATTATTAAAGATTTTTGTTGCGGGCATTGTGATGCAAAGATGCTTGCAAAAGGGGTAGGTTCTCACACGGATTTGACACATGTGAAAATTTTTCGTATAACGTATGTAACCCTAAAAGTTTTATGGCGTTCTGTTATGTCCTGAAAGATAATTTTGAAAGATAATTTTTCAATTTTTGTATTTTCCTGGTGAAACAGATTAACCCTTGAAATGAAGTTGATTTTTGCAACTATTTTGTGGTAGCTGTTCTTTGCCGTCCACAGTAGAACTTAGATTGTGGGAAAAAAATGCTTTGTAACGTGCATACATGCCGATTTTGGGACCCGAGTGACATCTCTGTAATGGAGCAATGCGAAAGTACTTGCAATCTGAAACTTTTGTTAACTCTCCCACTTTTTTTATTTGGTTTATCACGGTTAAAGTGTAAAGTCTATTAATTTTTGCTGACTCTTCTTTTCAACTCTTTTTTTCGTCCACGAAAACGTTGTAAAGGTAGAACAGAATTTAGGTTGTGGGAAAAATTGTTTTTAACTTTTGTAAATCGTTTTTTATAATGGAGCAGAACCACAAAAATTTTTGTTGCAACACAGTCGTTTCTAGTGAACCAGATCCTTGTCACAACTACGGACGTGTCAAAGGGTAAATAGAGTCAAGCTGGGCATTTCAACCATTGAACAAAGAAAAAAAACAGCTCTCAAGGGAGAAATAACGATGAGGCTAGCGTCAGAGGCGTCGGAGTGTTTATTCTGAGCAAATGGTGTTGGCAGAGGATCCAGCAGAACATGTGTTCGCATGACGTTTGTAAACCCTAAAAGTTGTATGGCGCTCCGTTGGCGATGGACTATTGTGTGCACTATGACGAAGCGCTTTCTTTCTTTTTGTGCTTGTGGAGGAGTGTTTCAGAGATATGACACATATGGGCACGAGTCTCTGTCTTCAACGAAGAGAGTTGCAAAAGGATAAATAGCTCGCTAAGGAGCGACAAGCCTAATGAGATAGCTAGGATGGGGCAACTATCAAGGTGGTTGGACTGCCGATAAATGACTTTCCAATTTTTGTGCAAGTTTTGGAGGTTCGGAACAGATAGGTTATCTTTGGTTATCTTTCGGTTCGAAGAAGTTTCGGTTATCTTTGGAAACGTTACACTACGGAAAAACGATCGTTATTGTGGGAACAAGGGTCCTATTCACGGTATGGAGGTTATCTTAGGAAACTTCAGACTACTTCGGACAATCAAAACTAGCTGATGTCGGTCCAAGTCAGATTTTCACGAAGAAAAATTGCATTTGAAAGGCGTTGCGAAAAGTCTTTTTGTGGGAAACTTAATTTTCAAGTGACCGGGATGTTTTATTTTTGTTGATATAACAAATTGACCATCAAGAGGATTTAAGCTTTCAATCTATGCAAGGAAGTGGACCTTACAGTTCACAGTTGGTCTTGCAGCTATTATGCATTACGAATCATCTGGATGTTTTTGTAGATGGTGCAGAACTCATCTTCGCTGGCAGAGCTCTTAACTATTCCGCTCAGCCATTCGTTTCCATTAAACATTTACCAAGGACGCTGCTTGATTATGCAGTGGAATGGGGTCGGGCGAGCTACTCTGGAATGTTGCAAAGACCATCTGCAAAATAAAACACGCGACACACTAGCAGAAGCAATTTTTGTTCTGAGGAAAAACCTTTACTTTCTAATCTAATGCAAATTCAGTCAATTTGGATTTTTGCCATAGGACTCTTTTCTACCCAGGAATCGGTCAAATTTTATGGGGAGAAAAAAAACAGTATTTGTGTCTCAAAAATTTTATCCAAACAAAGCAACGTTCTCCAGTGGAGATACAATCTTACAGAACGGTTTTCCTGGAAACAATAGAACATGTTTAAGACGTTTAGACCGTCGATTTGTAAGGTTTCCGATCCATACTGGGGATAAGATTATCGAAACCGTGTGGCATCGGGTTAATTTCAAAAATAGTAATCAGAGAAGGTAGGCTACTTGTGCTAAAAAAATATTGATCCAACAGGAAAAGAAGTAGCTGAGGTACCGAGGTTCGTAGACACTTGGTTTCTTGATGGTACATACCGGAAACTGATGCTCCGACAATCCGCTTAAAGACACTTTTTCGCAGGCCGTACTTCCGCTTTTTTACCACCACATCTCACGGTAAAAGCCTCCATGGCTGAGTGGTTGACGCTACTTGTTTGCATGATACCATGAGATGGTGCGGTGTAATACCGCAGATTCGAGAAATAAAGTCGTTTAATCGCAAAGTAAACGTGGAAATTCAAGACGACGGGCTTAAGCACTGGAACAAGCGAGTCCCTCCGCGATAGGAAGACCACCGCGTGCCGCCCGGTCCAGCGGCAACTGACGCCGAAAAGAGAGTCAAAAAGCGAAAGCCGCTGGCGATGTCCTCGCCGGGTCATTGGGGTACTCCGCGGGCCAATTAATACGATAATATGTTCCAGCGGGGAAGCGCTTTGTTGGTGTAATGCGGCGCTCGGATTTTGGCTTTGGAGGCCGAGATGGACGATCTTTGGTTGCCGATGGGACAGGTCGGGAGCTGATGGATGGTCAGAGCTTCTGTTCTTGTCTTTGCAGAGTGAAAAATGCGTTTGTAACGAGAGAAGACGAGAAGAAGTGACCTTTCGCCGAGCGCCTCCGCGACGGGGGTTTATGTTTCGAATTTTTGAAAAACTCCAGAGAAGGACCGCTCGAAGAAAGGGATCTTTTATCACCTTGCCTGAAGACGCTTTGGAACGCTTCTTAGAGTGAGAAGAACGGCCTTCTTGATCTTGTGTTTCTTCATATCAAAACCACCTTTGGCTCTGAGTACCGTAATAAAGGCAAGTTGTTATCAAAAATCTTCAAGTGAGACTGCCGACCGTGAACGCAAATTCTGAGAAGCCCAAGCATTGGAATTTTAAAGGGTAGTCACACGGAGAGAGTTATTTTTGCGCGCCGGCTCTTTAACAGAAACACATATTATGACAAAGATAAAATATTAATATATTCAGTCATTTACACAGTCATATTACGGTCATATTGAGTCACACCTGAAATCTGCAATGGTTGTTATATATCAAAAATCTCAAACTTTGGAAATTTTGGATTCGACTCTCTTTCATCCGTTCCAAAAAGGACATATTTAGATCCTAAAAAATTTCTTGGAGAGACTGGCATGTAGCATAGATACAAGGCGCTTATCGCAAGGATCAAAAATTGCACACAATGCTAATATTGGTGAAGGTTGATGAACACTGAGGATAATACCGAAATGGAGATGCACATGTACTGGATATGAACTGCATAATGGAAGCGGGACCCGATTTTTGACTTTTCAACGTCCAATAGTGCAACATGAAAAATGGAACATGAAGGAGATGAACAAAAATAACACGCAAAGCGGCTTCATTCCGTAGAGTTTATCAGATTAGCCACAATATAAGCTGAAGGTACGGAACTCGACCAGGATAGATTGGATTATGTGAAATATGCAGCTGGAATCCTTAGGCCACACGACTCTTTGACAGAAACACAAAGTACTACAAAACCGAAAAAAATGCGACACCGACCCCCACAGGGATAGTAAAAGCAAGCAGCCGATCCTGAGAGGACCTACCGGCGACAGATGTGAATCTGAGACAGCGGGAATGTCAGGAGACGCGACTGTCTCAGACATAAGGTCTAACATGTTGTGACGTCTCCGGGCGTTCGAGGTCATTGAGGGAATGACGCCAAACAGGTTTCCCTCGAAGGCGCCAAGGTGCCTGGATTGAGCGAACATCTTAAGTGTGGCGTGGATTCACGTCACTGGAGCAAGTCTGGACGGAAGTGACTGTTTAGGGATATCCAAAAGAAACGAAGCTACGGTACAAAGAATGTATGTGTAACCAGTACCTACTCTCACAAGCTTGAAAAACTGGCAAAACTTGTGGAAGATTTTTGAAGATGGAAGGTTCTTTTTCGATTTTGCTGGGCAAATTTTGTCTTCATTCTGTTGTAGACAAAAATGTCACATTTAGAATTGAAATTTTCTTTCCCACACATGCCAAGAGTGTACACAACTTGGCGCAGAGATTAGCGGGCATATTTTTGTGTATTCACAAAAATCCAACAGGAACAAGGAAGGATTTTTCAGTTCTCACTGATCAGTTGATTAACTCTCACTGGATTTTCGTTTGTCCTGGATAGCCACATGAAATACGATTCAGCGAGTGGAATTTTTTCTTTAAAAAATTTCAATTCATTTATCAATGCAGAATGCTTATTTTAATTTTTGCGAGCTACAAATTCTGCGAAGAATTTCCAGACTGTTTTCTAGTTTTAACACAAGTCCCACGGTCTTTGATGACCATCGATTCTTATGGCTCCTTTTCGTATGCACCGGAGAAGAAGAAATAAAAATGAAAGGCTGGGGCCGGATTCGAACCCGCCCAGCTTCGGGTGATGAGTTGATTGAACATACTCCGGGACATGTCGGTGCGGGTTCGATGCCGGGCCTAGGAATCTCTTTTTTTTGTTCAGCGAATTTCACTCTGTTCTAGTGGAGGATGTTAATTTAAGTGTTTTTAGTCGTATATCTCTTTCAAGTTTCACCGGTTACACTATCAGCTTTAAAGAGGAGACGTTCCACCAGTGCCAGATTCCAGAATCCGGCTCCAGGTTCCAGAGCTCTTCTCGCCCCATGTTCTTCCACCCTTCCCGCGCTCTCGCAGCGCCACTCGACTCGAGCGCGTTCACACGTTCCCATTTGTTTTGTAACCGAATGCCCGCGAGTCGCAAACTGTCCTTCTCCTGTCTAGACAGGTTTCTGGCGGCGTCACGACCTCCGTGGAAGTCCCGCGCATCCTCGGCAAAAAAAAGTGTTTGTGTTTTGGGGCAGGCGGGAGGCGCGCGTGGGGACGTCACGTTACAAAGCGCGCGCGCACACTTCAGATGCCACAAAGTGGTGGCTGCAGGAGAAGAAAGGAGAAGGCGGCGACGAGCGCAAAAAGCGGCCGACTCGATTTCGACGACCACTACTTTCCCTTTCACACCGTCCGGTCCGGGCTGACCCTTCGCGCGCTGTTTTTCCGCGGCCGCCAAGCCAGTGATACGCGTGATGTTGACGTTTTTCCGTTCAGAATACGCGGTTTCCAGGTGGTAGGACTGGCTCTGGGACGGGCGCGGAGAGGGTTTGGCCGCTCAAGAAGGAGGTCCTTTGGCTGAGGGTTTCCTTATCGAAAGTTTAATTCTTTTTCCTTCGGTAATGTGTGATAGTCATTTATATTTTTGGATTATTCATCTCTCTTTACTTTATGGAATAGCTCTGAACGAAGTGGTACACGGTTCTCACGAAATGGGCCTTCTTGAGGACAGGCGCTTTGGTTTTCAGTCATGGCGCCGGCTAGGAAAGCGATAGAACCTATTGATCACTGTTTGGTCCAGAACAAGTCCTACATTTTTGAACAGGGATTTCGTGCGGTGGTAATGGTCTTCCAAGCTATGCGGCTTCCTGAGACCGTGAACCTGAAGTTGACCTCTGGAGGGTATACGAGGCACGAGTCATGAATATTGCAAGCACGGACTATCACCACCAGGCTTCCAATCATTTTCATTTTTGTTGTCCGATGTGTCCGAAAACGAACCAAACCTGCTGCTTTTCAACCGCATAGGACTTATGGCGGAAAATCTTATGACATGTTTGGCTTTGTGGATTTCGGAAATGAGAGTTGTGAACGTTGCATTGTCGCTGTTATTTGCTTTTATGGTAGTAGCCTTCCAAGTCCTTGACCTGCTCTGCTCTCTGCTCTCGACTCGAGAATTATAGCTTGATTTTTTATTTGGATAAAACGTTGCACGGTTCCCAGTTAGTGGATGTTCTCGGTCACGGCGACTTTTCAGAAAAACGACGTACAACGCGACATACATATTTTCGGAAAGAATATAGCGAACCTTAGAAAGGAATCACGATTTGATATTTATGAATTTAATGTTTGCGAAGTCTTCTCAGGTAGTCTTTCAGGGTTTTCACCTGAAACATTGTTCTCAACTGGAGAATTAGATTTACATTTTATAAAATTTCTAAAAAAATTTAAAAAATGCAATATCTTTGAATAAAACGGTGCACGGTTCCGTATTAGTGGATGACTTCTCAGAAAAGCGATAGAGAAGAAGCGGAATACATATTTTTGATGGGCGGCTTTCGGCTTTGGATTTGATTTCTATAAATGTATAGTTTGCAAATTTATTGCTAACTGTTTGCCTGGGGGAGACGTATAGTTTTATATAAAAACGATGCAAACTTGTGTCCATGTCAATTTTAGCTTTTTATACCTCCACTAAATCCATTAAGTATGGAGTTACAATGCATTTTTGGGGGCCCGAATGGCTTGTGCGCAGCTGGACTTTCTACACAGTGCAGTCATTCTTTAAGTTTGTTGATTCTTACTCTACTGGCTAGGGTTGATCAGTAGCTAATAATGTTCTTTTTTTGGATTTTACATCTCGTAGGAGCCATCCTGAATCAGTGTGGTGCTACGTAGGGAATGTGGGCGTAGAAAGGCGCCAAAAAAATCGCAATTGGTGTGGGCCATCAGTGGAAAAATCAGCAATAAGAGAACCATTCTTAAGATCGAATTTTAGCAGTTGCAGCATCGCCAAAAAAACGAGGAGCTGGTTCGTTCCAGAGATTTCCCTTTCGCCCACACTAATCCCTTCGTAGAGTGGCGATAGAGCTCCCCACTCTGGCGGGATACCCCCACTTCGGAACGACTTTTGGATGCGCCCTGCGGGGTCACGGTCGACGGGACGCCCGCGCGCACTTTGTTGCTTCCGTGCGAGGATTCGGGTTTTTTGCGACGGGTTCGGATTTACCGGTTCCTGCGTGGCACAAAGGGAACGCCATATTTTTATATGATGAACCGGTAGGACAGTGAAAGGGATGGTCAAGCGAGCCGATGCTCAGGAAGCGGAGTGGTAGAGGTTGATGTGGAGGGAGGACAGTGTCGGTGCTGTTTGCTCTAGGAGACCAAATTCATTTTTGAGCACTGTTCCGCAAGTCGGTTATAGCAGGTAGAAACACTTTCGTTTTGAGAGTTGCCCGATTTTGTTGCGGTTTTCGGTAGCTGTAGATGCGGTAGCTCTTCTACTGTAAGGGATAAGCGTTTAAGAAAAGTAATTTTTGTTCCTCAAGCTTGGTTCCAATCTCCTGCTGTTCCAGGTCAACACAGGTTTGGTGCTTTTTCGGTATGGACCATCTAACTGATGACCGATTAAAGTGAAACAAATCAGTATCCATGAGCTTCTGAAACTGATCTGAACGGGAAACGTGGCCTATCGAGCATACGTGCCACTATGTCTCGCTTAAATCGCCGGAGGACACTTCGAAAGGTTTACATGTAAGAAAAAGAGCGCTGGCAGTGAGTACGATAGTGAGAAAAAAACGACAGTGCATTAGGTGGGTCTTGAAAGTGAAATTTATGCGTCGGGATGCTGGATCTATTGAAGTTCCTTTTGATAGGTCAGGTCCCTAAGCACTGTTCGCTATGAAGGCAGCATCTTCTATCTTTACGGATCCATTGAGCGAACGGCGGACTTCTGCGAAACATATTTGCACAAAGCTATATAGCTCCCAGCTAGGATCTCTTCTCTTTTGGCTGGATCGTGTGATAGTTTCAAAGATAAGAGCCACATAAGCAAATTGCAAGTTGGATTTTTGTCTGCTTCTCCCATCATCTGTCTTTATGTGCATTTTAACTGCGATTGTTCTTTTATAAGTTGGCTCTTTTAAGCGCTTTGATAAGAGACTATCGTTACTGAAGGCTCTGAGATGTAACTTTACGCACATATTTGATTATTTTCCGTTATTTTTGCCTTTTTTTCAGAGGTCTTTAGACTAAATGATAGACTAGCAACACAATACGCTGCAACAAATATCTAATAGTCATTCGACCTCCCAAAGGTAGGATCTCCCGACTCTCGTTATAAGAGGCTCTGAGATGGTATAATAGCGTAACTTTAGGGATATATTTGACTATTTGGTATTTTTGCCAAATGGATCAGATGAGAGAGATCATTATCACTGTGAAACAATTGGGTGAGTCGACGGTGAGTCGTTCCACCGTATATTAGTAACAGGATACGCTACAAAAATCTCTTCTAATAATCAGTCGACATCTTGGTATTTTTTCCAAACGGTGATCCCTTTTCGTGCGTTTACAATTTGTTCTTTTGTTTTGATTTTTGAGTTGAAGATTCTGCGCATGACAGACATCATTATCAATTGGGTGAATGGATGGTGAGTCGTTCTACAGTACATATTCTGGCAACACAATAAGCTACAAAAATCTCTTCTAATAATCAGTCAACATCCCTTTTCGTGCGTTTACAATTTTCTGATTTTTTTGCGTTGATTTTTGAATTGAAGATGCAGAAAAGTTTCTAAGGCTCTCTAACTCCCATCTAGGATCACTTCTCTTTTGAGTGGATCGATTGGGTACCGCTGTGCTAGCTTAAAAAATGAGAGCCACATAACCAAAGTGCAAGTTAGATTTTTGCCCACCTTCGTTTTTCCTGTAAGCCTTTGTTTTTGTGTCGATCAGTGATTTAGACTCGATTTCTGTGCTCTTTCCGTGACTCGACCCAACTTCGGTCCCGAGCTGGCATCACTGGTGTGTCTAGAAGCGTTCCTCTGCTGTCAAGGCTTATTGGTGACCCGGGCTGTTAGTATAATTCTCAATATTCTCAATTATATTCTCAGTAGGATGTTCTCAATATTTTTGGATTGCACTTGAGTAGGTAGGCAAAACACAAGACCTCTTCAACTGCATATGCCACACCAGCATCTGTTTCATCTGTCAATTTTATCTATAACTGTTCTTGTTCGCTCTTTTAAACGTGGTTGAGTTTGTTGAAATATGCTTTAAATCCAACCAAGATTACGATTTTTGTTACCATCTTTGTCAGGGAAGCAGTTTGCAGAAACGACGACAGTTTTATTCGCTTTATCTCTTCAGAGCACTACTCATAATGTTACATTATTTTTGATTTTTATTACTCTAGTAGATCGTCCTTTCCACAGCTCTGTGATTCTACCGTGTACCTGCAGCACAATACGCGACAGAAAATCTCTTTCAAATCTTTAAAGTCATCAAAATTGAGTCGACAAGTTGAACAACGACCTCCTGGATGTGGAATTTGGACAATTTTTCGCTCCTGGAAAAGCTGTGTGGGAAAGCTGTTCGACATCTCTGAAGTTGGTAGATGTGAGTAATTTTTGGTCGCCCGTCCTATGTGCATACATAGGAGGCTCTGTAGTTTCACTAGTAACACAACCACAAGTACTTTGTCGTATTTTTCATTTTGCCAAGGGTCGCTTTCAATTTTGGAACACACTTTACGTGCACTGAATTGAGGGCATTTTGCCAAACTGATATCCATGGTCGACTTTCAGAGCTTTTGGTCTTTTAGCCACTTTTTACCTTGCCTCATACTCCGGCTTAACATCCTCTTCGCTGTGAGACCCACACACATCTGATAGACTCTGACTACATAACTCACTGAACTGTGCTCTACCCCGCTCCTGGACCACTTCTTACTTTCCTTGCCAGAAACCGCGTGAAACAGTAGGCTCCATCCGGACTCGGTGTTCAACTATCCTTAAATGATCTACAAAATGTGGTTTCAGAATATTTTTGTGGACTGCTTGTGTGTGATTTGATTCGGGTGTGATTCCACCATGTACCAGCAACACAATACGCGAAAAATCTCTTGCAAATCTTTCAAAATTGAGTCGACCTCCTGGATAGTTTGATAGGTCGACAATTTTTGCTGGGAGAATCCGAAGACGGGTTACCGTTTTGCGACATACCATTTCCACAGCGGACAATCGACGGTATTTTTGTTCGCTATAGCTTGGAATACTTTACAGAATGCGCCAGCTCAATATGACCCTTTCTTTGTTGCTTTATAAAGTGGATTATCCTTTCTTAACGGTGAATTGGTTAAAATTTTTGCATTCCCAGAGAGCATTAACCCTATAAGTATTTTTGGCCTTCGTAATACACGCCAAAAATCTTGCATATATTCTTGCCCTGTAGTGCCGATTGTGTTTATTTCAGAGCAGCATAAAAAGCATTGTTATTGTTAAGCAGATTCTCGATCAACTGTGCCCGCTGAGCGTCCTTTTCGTGACAAGAACTGCAGTAAAAAGCTGTGTGAAAAGGCTGTTTTCAATATTGGAAGCTGGTAAAAGTGGGTCATTTTTGATTGCTTTGATAGGGGACTATTGCTGTACATATTGTCTCCTCGCGTTCCCGTGCCGCTGAAGAAGAAACTAGTCGAGATGTGCATCAAGCCGGCGGTTCTCTACGGATGTGAGACTTGGGCTCTTACTAAATCTACATGGACGCGGATTAGGTCAGCACAACGAAGACTCGAAAGAAGACTGCTCCGCC